>PVIH01015412.1:0-49776 GCA_004025045.1 Sigmodon hispidus | reverse complement strand
GATGATGTCATGTAGAGGACACCCAGTGACAATGGGGATGATGCCATGTAGAGGACACCTAGTGACAATGGGGATGACGTCATGTAGAGGACACCCAGTGACAATGGGGATGATGTCATGTAGAGGACACCCAGTGACAATGGGGATGATGTCATGTAGAGGACACCCAGTGACAATGGGGATGATGTCATGTAGAGGACACCCAGTGACAATGGAGATGACGTCATATAGAGGACACCCAGTGACAATGGGGATGATGTCATGTAGAGGACACCCGGTGACAATGGGGATGATATCTTCAACTGCAGTTTACAAAAGACATCCCACTGTTGTTCAACCAGGTGTTCTTGTATCAACCCTCCATAAAAGTGAGAGGTCTGATATGAAAGCATAACTCACAGAAAGTGTTTATTTGAGTAGCTAGGATAATAGGATCCAGGTACCATGCCTTCTGACAGTCATGGGGGTGGGTGTGAAAGTGAGGGTCTTCCACAAGGAATTGCTGGCTGAGGCCTCACCTCTCTTGAGCAGTATTTTATGAAGGTCTAGGTCACATTCTACTCAGAATCAAAACTTAACAGATGCAAGACATTCCTAAGCATAGTGAGAAGTATGTCAGGTAAGGGCAGCCAGTATAGCTTTGGGGACCAAGCACAAGGGCTAACCTCTGGTGCTCATCATTGAGACCCCAGGACAGGACTCTGAGTTAAAGAGCTGCCAAGCACAGAAGAAAAATGAAGTAGACTAAGGCTGATGGGGTGCGTGCGTGCGTGTGTGCGTGCATGCATGTGCATGTGTGTGTGTGTATGTGTATGTGTGTGTGTGTGTGGTACACCTGCTACTTTCTCTCCCAAGCTGAGACAATTGAACAAATCTCTGCATAGGTCCTTAAGGGAGTTAAAAGGCCTCCCTGGGCTTTGCTCCCTCAAGTAACTCCTGAAGTTTCCTCTAGTAGCTCCCTGTGCTTCAGAGAGCCAGGTACTTTGGCTTGCCCATTTGAATAAGATCATCTGGACAGCACATGGGCACCACAGTTTGAGAGGAAGTACAGAGACAAACCATGAGTACATACACTCCAAGCCTCACTGAGTATGACTGAAGGTATGAGGCCAGTAGCCCACAGACATGGAGAAGACCCATTGCATGAGACAGAGATGAAGGACTTACCAGAATTGTGTACAGTGGACTCTGAGGGACCAAGGGAGGAGGTGTACCCCTCAGGACCACATGTAACCAGCAGGAGCTTAGGATGGTCCCCAAGCCCAGGTCAGGGACTCAGGGTGGTTCCCAAGCTCAATTCAAACAGAACAATTTGTCTGTTTGCTGTTATGTTTGTGTCTGCAGGAACTTCCACAGATCACACGACTTTTGCCTGTGGCTTTGTTGAAAACACTCTCAAGTTAGATAGTCCACATTGCCCCTTCCCAAGTTATTTCTGCTCCGCACATACCTCTATGAAATGACAATTTGGTATCTTTCCCACTCATTACATAGAGAGTCTCTATGCTACTTCTGCTGTTGCTGTGATAAATACCATGTGTAGAGCACCTTGGGAAGGAGATTAAACTGCCCTACAGATTAAGGTTTGTGAGCAAGAAAAGCCAGAGTAGGAGCTCAAGCTAGGATCCTAGAGCAGACAGCATAGAGGAATTCTGCTTCCTGGCTTGTTCAACCTGCTTCTTATACAACCCAGGAGCACCCACCCGGAGTGTCCCTGCCCACATGTGCTGTGTACGCCACCTCATCCAGCAATTAAAATTCTCCATAGATTTGCCTACAGGACCGTCTAAGAGGTTTCTTTCTCAGATGATTCTACATAATGTCAAGAGGACAAAAAAGTCGGCCAAGCCCAGTTCATTTCTCCAGCACCCAGCCATGGATGGGCAGACAGCGCTGGGTCCCCACAGCGCCGGCTGATTATACCAGTGAAATCTACACTATACAGATTCACCCTGCAAATGTGACAGGCGGCTAAGGGGCTCTGGGCCTGGATTCCATTTTCATATGTAAAATGAGATCCAGCACAGCCCCTGAGACTTAGCTGCATTCACAGATGACTCATTGCATAAACTAATGCCTTCCCTGTTCTTTCTGGCCCTCAAGCACCAGAGCATAACCTCTATGAGTGCAGCTCTCCTTGGGGCACATGCCACTGTGGTATGGACACCTGTGAGGCCTTGTGTCAATTATAGATTATCTGCCGTCTCAGAAACAAGTGGCAGGGATGTTGATTGCTTGGAATTTCAAAGAATGGGATGGAAACAACATCCCCAGGTAAGATGGTATCTCACAGATTCCAAAAGCAGCCGGGGATTCCCGGAAACTAACAGCAAAGTCTCAGCACTTGTGTGGCTTCTAATTTATAGTTGTGTGTGAGAATATAGGATATAGGGTAAACTACAGTGACTAGGGATCCACAGATGAACTTTTAGGTTCAAGATTTCCTACCCACTGCCCAAGGCTGTGAGTTCAGTATTCTGCATCCATACAGATGTCCTTCCTTGAACTATGGAGACCTGAAGAATGTATCTGGCCTGGCAACAGTCTTGAGCTGCAGTGTCTCTCAAAGAAAAAGCACTTATTCCCACATCCTGCGTGCTGGCCAGGGCTCTCAGGAATGCAGAGAGAGCAGATAGAGGCTGATTAGGAGGGACTGGTTAAGAAGGCAGAAGAGTTATGTGATCTGCAGTCTCTCTGCAGCAGGAGGCCCCAGAATGCTGAAGAGCAGGGCCGCCAGTTCTGAAAGTGGGAACCAGAAGCTGGGAAGACAGTAGATGCCTCCACGAAAGCATGGAGACAAAGTTAGTCTGACCTATAAACTTCTTTATAGTCCATCCTCAGTGGGTTCAATGAGGCCCACCCACATTGATAAGAATGGCTCCTCCCTCCTCAGTCCACTTGAGGACACCCAGTCAAGTTGACCATCTCACCTCAGGATCAGAAGAAGGACAAGAAGCATGACACCTCTGTGATCTTGGTCTGTCAGCCCTCCTAAGTATCCCTTTCCTTGGCCCTGGGGACAGAAGAGGAGGTGCTCCAGAGCTGGCCTGCATTTCAAGTGATGTGTATAAGTGATTGGCATGGACACCGCAGATGCTCAACAAATCATGATGAACTCTGACAATGATGGCAGGGGACCGAGGAACCAAATGTCCAGGAAGGAGGCACAGCCCCTCACATTTAACAGCAGCACTGGCCCCTCTGCCAAGGCTGGTGAAGTTGCCACATCTTAGTGACACAGCTTCCTTGTAGAAATATTACCAAGCCTCAGGGATGGGCTGTCTAGTCCTTTGAACATTGTGATACTCATGATGTCTTTTCTACTGACAGAGACCTTAGATGTGTTCATTTGGATTAGAGATTTCACCAAGCATCTGGAAGACAAAACACTAACCTTTGACTTCCTCTTCTAGCTGAGAACAAGTTACAGCTGGCTCCTTCACATTTCTATTCCTTCTTTTGCACATAAAAATTGTCATTTGTGATGGACAGATCTAGGCCCAAGAAAGCCCCAGCCCATGTATCATGATGCTGGGAAAAATTTTCTCAACTTCCCCAGAGAGCTGATGAAAATACTGATGTCCATTCAGGGAGCCATGAGCAGGTGATGTGAAAAGCCAGGTTAATGCCCAAAATGTGCAATATAGGAGGGCTTCAGCGTACAGTGGACACCAGCTGTCCCCAGAGTAGGGTCTATTCAGGGGAAGGAAAGATCAACAAAGAGAGAAAAATGATGGCTGGCGGGAATGAGAGGGTGGAGAAAAAGAGAAGCAGGGAGTTGTGGGTTATGTGGTTAAACTGTAAACAGTCATGGGGCCAGGTGACCTGGGGACATTTGATAAAGAGGAAATTATACAAACCGCTCGCTCCCAGGCAATGCTTTGCTCTTCCTAGGAATGTTCACACTTGATGTCACAGATGAGTTCAGGGAGACACTCATCACAGCTCTATTTTTACTGTGGAGAGACAAACAAGCCAGCCAGCAACACTGAGAGCTCAGTGGTCCTCAGTGGGCAACAGAGAACAGAGAAAGGACTAGGGCATTGGTCAGTGCGATCACTGCAGGCCCAGACCACCTCGGCAGTGTGCAAACTCAATGTGCAGCAGCAAATGAAAGCAAAGGGAACTGCTGAGCTGTGTAGACTGTGGAGCAAAGCTGAGCTCCAGAAATAACGTCCTTTTGTGGAATTCCAAGTTTTTCAGTTCTATTCATTAGTGAAGAGTTGGAAGTGTTTCCTGCTTGAAACATGTCTTGGTACACAGTCCCTCAAACCTTTATGAAGAGGACACCTCTACAACCTCTTTCTAAGTCAGGAAATTCATTTTTGGTTTTTTTTTTTCCTAATCTGTGTGTGTGTGTGTGTGTGAGTGTGTGTATACGTGTGTGTAGCTTATGCATGTATACTGTTCATGTGTGTGTCTTATGCATGTATTTGAGGTGTTTGTGTGTATGAGTGTTTCTTATGCATGTATATTGTGTGCCTGTGTGTGAGCAGAAACATGCGTACTACAGTACATGACACATGCATGTTTGGAGGGCAGAGACTAACTATAGGTGTTGTGTCTCACCTTATCCTTGTTTGAGACAAGGACTCTTGTTTGCTACTGCACTCACCAGATTAGCCCATCCATGCACTCACCAGGCTAGCTCAAGCAGAAGTTTCCAGGGATTCTCCATATCACCATAAGCTTTCCATATCACCAAAGAAGCACTTGGGTTTAAAGTTGTGAGCAACTAGGCCCGTGTGTGGTTCTGGGGACTTGGCCTCGGTTCCTCACACTTTCATAGCGTGTGCATTACACACTTGAACCATGTCCTGCTCTTAAAAAAAAAAAAAAAAAAAAAAAAAAAAAAAAAAAAAAAAAAAAAAAAAAAAAAAAAAAAAAAAAATTAGATCTTTGGGACTCTTGGGTTTTTGTTTGTAGGTTTTGTTATTTTTTAAAGATTTTTTTTCCTTTTACATACCAACAACTGTTCCCCCTCCATTCCCTTCTCCTAATATCCTCCCCCCCACCCCCATCAACTCCTCAGAGAGGGTAGTAAGGCCTCCCTTGGGTAGTCAGCACTGACTGGCACACCAAACTGAGCCAGACCAAGCCCCCCTCCCTGCATCAAAGCTGAGTTAAGCATCCCACCATAGGAAATGGGCTCTGGAGTGTCAGTTCATGTACCTGGGATAAATCCTGGTCCCATTGCCAGGGACCCCACAAACAGATCAAGCTACACAACTGCCCCCTCATTCATTGGGCTTCGTCCAGTCCCATTCAGGTTCCCCAGCTGTCAGTCCTGAGTTCATGATCTCCTTCCTACTAGCTAAGGACAGCCCTCTCTGTGGTTTTCTACATCTCTGACATTTTTGAACAATGAATTCTAACTATATCCACCCTCTCCCCCAACTTCTCCCAGCACCACCCTCTGTCCCTACTCACTGAGCTTTACAGCCTCTTTTTTTTCCTCACCTGTCACATGTGTGGCCTGCATTGAGAACCTACATCCTGAAGAGACAGATGACGGCATGCTCTAGAATTCTGCCGTCTGTGGGGAGATATGGAGGAGAGTGGATGGTGGGGGCTCCAGAATGGCTCCCACCAACCCTGTAATGGTTTATTGAGAAATAAGAATAGAAACAACTATATTATTAAATTATTTAGAGTTTTCCAAATACAGAGGTGGTACCTTCCATACTTTGAGCCTTGTTGAGATGGTTTCTGGTAATGCCCAGAGCCCAGTGAAGGATTAGACTTCAAGGATTCAGACCTTAAACAGAAATTACTGTTTTTGTGGAATCACTGTGATGGTTGACTTGATAATAACGTGAGAATCTAAGTCCTATTCTAACTCATCTAATTCTCCTCACTATCAGTGTGCCAGTTCTCATTTTTGCCTCCAAGCATGTGGTCATTTCTAGGGTCCTTAATAGCTACAGATAGCATACCCAGCATGTCTACTGGTGCAGGGGATATACACATGAATATCGTTCTCTCTCTCTCTCTCTGCACACACACACACACACACACATACAGACACACACATCTTTCTCTCTCATGTTTATAGGAGGTCTTTCTTCTATATCTCAACCAAAAACTGAGTGACTACAATTCACTTGATCAGTGATTGTTCATCACAAACAACCAGTTGAAATGCATCCTCGTATGTTTAACTGCAGTTTTAGTAATCTAGTTATCTTTGCCTCAAAGATAAGACTTCTCTCTCATAAGCCCAGTGAAGGCCAACTGTGTCTGTGGTCTTATTCACTCTTAATTCCCTTACTTCCTTCACCAATTAAGGCTCCATCTCCACAGAAGGGGTTGAGAGGAAGGTCAGTTGACATACTTGTCTCCTCTCTGTTACTGCTGTACCATGGCTATGACCTAACACTTTCTCCTTTGGGATCTCTATAGTTTCTCTTCCTGCAGTCTCTTGGACAGTGCACCTGATGTTGCCAGGGATTTTGGCAAGAAGTAGATTGTAGTATTTACATCCAGTATCGTAAAGACTGAATAAAGGGCTATTCATAAAGTGTAGGTGAGTGTAGCAATGTCACAAGGGCTGACATAGTACCTCAGAGATACTAACACATAAGGCAGGACGCATTGTCACCTCCAGGCCCACAGGATACAAAGACTGAGCAGTAACTGGAACATGAAGACAGGTAGGGATGTTAGAAACCTTGGCCATCTGACAAGGCTTGAATGTAACAGTCAAGTCCTGACCCTGCAGAGACATCTCCTCCTCCTCCTCCTTCTCCTCCTCCTTCTCCTCGGCTGTCTTGATCTCTGTCTTCTCCCTCTTCACATTCTCTTACTAATGATCACCATGACTAAGAAAGCTCACCTTTATAACAGCCAGGTCCCCAGGATGAAAGGCGGGGCAAGAGGTGAGTTTGAGAAGTGAATGGAATAGAAACAGACCTGTCACAAAGCTCTGGGCAGCAGCAGTCTGCTCCTTGACTTTCCCTGGGGGTACTGTTCCACCCAGGGAGCCTTGTTAAAGGTAATCTCAGTCTTCTGGAGACTGCTAGAGGACCTAGGAGTATACTGGAACTGGCTTACACAGGCTCATTGGAGCCCACTCTATGCATCCCTTCCCAACTACAGATTCAGAAACAACAACACATTGGTAACTTGAAATCAGTAGGCAGAGTTTTTCTGTCCCCCAGTTCCTCTCAAATAAACACATAGAGGCTTATATTAATTACAAATGCTCAGTCAATAGCTCAGGCTTATTACTAACTAGCCCTTACATTTTAAGTTAACCCATATCCTTTATTTACACTCTGCCACATGGTAGTACTTTTGTTAGCATGACACATTCATCTCCTGTTTTTTCTGCATCTGGCTGGTGATTCTCCTGACTCTGCACTTTCTCATTTCGTCATTGACTTTTCTGCCTAACCTTATCTTGTTTAGCTGTTGGCCAGTCAGTTTGTTTATTAAGCCAGTCATGTCAACATGTATTCACAAAGTATGCAGAATGATTGTTCCACAACATTTCTCCATTTTGTCTAAATTTTAAAAGTTTTGAACTTTAACATAGTAAAATTATATACAACAAAATACTTATCAAGTAAGAATTACAATCATAACATCAAGTCTAGTGGGAAAAATTAGAGAAAATACTCTATTATCTAATTTATCTTACCTTTAAATGAAAACAAATATTTATAACCAATATTGTAGGTATAGTTTTATACCTAATTTGCTTCCTATCATAACTAATAAAACTTTAACTATTTAGTCTTTAACTCACTCAAAGACCACAGAAGGATGAAATGTTACCTAATAACAAGAACATCAGGCTACGTGGGCAATCACCCAAAGCTTCTCTGCAATGTTAAGGCATCCAGCTCTGGCCTACAGGCCTAGCATGTCAGACAGACTTTCCTGTGAAGCAGAGAATTCCGAAGGGCTGCCCTACCTTATCCTGGCAAAGTTTTGCAGTTGCTTTTCTTATGTCTTGCAGGTCCAGTGTGAACAGTACTTTATCAGCAATTGAGGCAACAGAGTTTTTTGCCCAGATGGCTAGGTTTTTCCATAAAGAAAGCAAACTCCAAATAGAGGTACTTCAATGCCCATCATCTTCCTTTGAAGTAAATTGGTGCTGCCAGGTGCAGATGCGTCTCACTGTGATGAAAAGCCTTAGTTGAATGCCATATTCTTTGAAGTGTTTGAAGACCATCTATCTATTTAAATATATCTGTGTATAACCTTGAAAATATACCTAACATGACTGTAAGTTTGACTATTATAGATGACTATTAGTCTGTATTTCTTAATTTTATATTATATTCTTAAATGACCTGCATAAGCATAATACTCAAAATGAGTAGAAACATGCATACAATAGAGATAGCTTTACATTTGCACCAATAAACTAAAATCCATTTAAATTCAAAATATTTTTATGTAAAATATTAATAGTTGTTTTTAGATTAAGGTAGATTCAATAGTATACCCCTCTTCCCATCATTTCTATACTGCATCCTCCCTTCTTTATTTTATAAAGAGATGGACCATGACCAGTAACAGTTTGTAACCCACCCCCTTTAAATGAAAACAAATATTTATAACCGATATTTTGGGAATAACTACTTGCTGCTGATTGGTGGATGCTGGTAGCCTTTGAGGGACCCTGAGAAAATCATCATAATTGTTAAGTCTTGATTGGAGTAGCTCCCAGACTCTGAAATGACAGCTGAGAGATCTTCCTGGAATGAATCTGAACCTTGTTAATGTGGATGACATTTGAAAGGTGTGGGCAGCAGTGGAGCTCTTGTGCTTGAAACAATCTTTTTACTCTATTTCCTGGTGCATGAACTGGCTCCCTAGAGCCCACGTCCTGCGGGGGAACACCTGGGACTTGGTCCTACCTCAACTCTATATGCCAGATTTTCTTTATGTCTGTAGAGAGGATTTCAGGGGGTCTTCCCTAGCCTAAAATGAATCTGTAGCCTCTCATTCCCCGTGGAAACAAAAATATAACCTCTCCCCCAATAAAAAATATCTTTAGACTTAAATTTTGAAGTCAAGATATTTTTTAAAATATATAGGTTTGTATAACATAGTAATTTCCAAAATCCAAGGTCTTTCCATACTGGGCATTATGCCTAGTATTCGCTTCCCAGTCAGGCACTTGTGGACATGGGCTTCCTACCAAGAGTCCCACAGATCTCTTTCAAGCCCCACTTGCTGAAAGAAGAGAACACATCTTCATACACACTTCCCTTGATTAAAAGGAAGATATGGACTGGAAGATGATGCCTTCTTCATGTTGTTGTTATTGTTTGGCTTTTTGAGATAGGGTTTCTCTGTGTAGCCCTCACTGTCATGGAACTCAGTATGTAGCTCAGGCTGGCCTTGAACTCACAGAGATCCACCTGCCTCTGCTTTTTGAATGCTGGGATTAAAGGTGTGCACCACTACCACCTAGCTTGGAAAATGTCTAGTTCTTTATTTTCAGGGCTTCTCCCCAGGGTTTCTCCTCTCCCTGGCCCTTGTCTGAGAATACAGGAGAGTCTTTTGATGTGCCAGGTCTGCACGGTGGTCAGTCCACCTTGGAGCTCATTTGTGGCTCTAGTGTGTGATAAATTATTGCCAAATAAACTAAAGTAACAAACAGCTTCATTAAGAGTCTGCAGCTCAATTCCTAAAACCCTGTAAACTTCACAGCAAAGCCAGTCAATGGATTGGCCAATATCAGTGCCATTCAGAGCTTCCTAAAAGAGAAGGCCTGAATTACTTCCTGGCACAGACAACCACACTGCCCAAAGACCTGCATGTCCTGACAACACACAGCCATGCTGTCTAGGTCCAGCTGGGAAGGAGGTAATGGGTTCTCAGTATGTTCAATTCTCACTTATTTTCTTGTGGAAAGTCACTGTGATGCAGCCATGCAGTCACTAGTGGTCCATGAATCTGGAAGGGGAAAGGAAAGTATTTATTTTGTTAATTTTTAATTATGTTCATGTATGTGTGTCCTGGGTAAGGCTACGCATATGTGAGTGCAGTGTCCAGGGAAGCCAGCAGAGGGTGTCTAGAGTTACAGGCACTTGTGAGCTCAGAATGAAGTCAGTCAGGGAGAGCACTGTGTACTCTGAACCACTGAGCCATCTCTCCAGCACCTGGGGGAGGATTATAAGATATGCAGTGCTTTGAGAGAAGGATTTTGAAGACATGGAGTAGTCCAAGAGGTGTTTGGAGAGAGGATCATGGAGAATCATGGGAAGATCTGAGTACAGAGAAGTCTGTGAACAGATATGATCAGGAAGAGCTCCCAGGTGAGCAGGGTGACCACAGGGCCAAGGTCAAGCAAGAATGTCTGTCTGTCAGTCTGTCTGTGTAAAGAATGTCTTCCCTGAGTATGGAGTATCCCACGGGGCTCCTCATGTTGCTGATTGATCATGTGTATACTGTCCCTCTCCATGGCTGCCTCCTCTTCAGGGAACATGATGAGGAATGGGAACAGTACCATCCTGGCAGGCCAGGGTAGACTATAGGGAGATGATTCACACAGGAGAAGAGTTGGAGGGGCTGCTGGCCTGTGATTTTCCCTAAAATAGACATCTGTGCTTATATCACAGTGTCACCTTTCTCCTCCCTAAGGGATGGCAGGCAAGGTGTGCAAGGAATGTGTGGCAAGGATGATGTTGTTCCAGGAACTTCCAGGCATGCGACCATGGATTTCTTAATCACAGTTGAAGTCCAGGCATGCCATGTGCATCTAAGGCACTCCACAGAACCAGTACCAAGATGGATAATGGCACTGAGCACCGTCAGTATGATGACTCCAGTTGACAATAAATGTGAGCCATTACACAGGAAATGGTCTGTTTGGGAAGCCAGACGCTTGCTGACCAGTGTGATGATTTAGCCACTGGCATCATTAATCTCCATAAGAGTAGACACTTTGACTCCTTCAACCAGATGAGGCTGAATGATCTGTGGCTCTATGAGACAGTTTAGTCCAAGGAGACCAAAGTGGGTGTTGAAAGAATTCACTGGATAGCTAAGGAAATGCCTCATTGTCCTGATGTCCACCAGAGCCGACTGTTTCTCCCATGCTGGGCCCTAGCCAAGTGACAGCCATGTTAAGCCCCACAGCCTATGCTCTATGGAGTCCCAGAAGGTCTCTGTCAGCTTCACAACACAGATGGAATTGTCAGTGTTGCCTGCCTGAGTGCCTGTGGTATTGTCAAGAAGATGGGATTGACTCCCAGGAGTCCCATGAAATGACCTGGATTGTGGCACACTCCTGCTCATATCCAGTGGGTAAGTTGCACATGCCCAGTGGGAGCTCAGCACAGGTTGTATTTTGATTAGTAAAGGGCAATCTTCATATGGCAGTAACTGGGAAGAGACTAAGACTTCGTTTTGGCCCTGCTGCAGATTTGAAAGTCATTCATGGGGAAGATCACCATGTTCACCCACTTAGGGTAAGTCAATCCCGACTCAGTGAGCTGCCTGTGGTCCTCATCACTGGAAGTGACTGCAATTCCAGCTTTGAAACTGGACAGAGCCAGGTTCCCAGTCTAGCTGTACTTATCAGCAGCATACCCCAAGGAGACTACACCCCTCCTGAAGGCCAAGTCCCTTCTGGAACAGGAGTTGTGAAGATGCCATGAGATGCCACCTGTGAGGTGTAGTTACCGCCACAGAGCATATCGTTACAGAGGTTCCACCAAGCTCCTAATGAAGGCCACCTGCAGCTGAGGCTTCACAGAGTGTGCTTTCCTTCCTACAGATCCCCAGCTTCTTCCCTTCACCATGTGGCCCTCAGTGTCTGCAGGCAAGCTGGGGCTGAAGACACACTGCCTCCCACACGCTGCCATCCCTCGAGCAGCTCCGTTAGTCCCCAGAACTCCTGCTCAGGCGCTTGCAGTGAAGGGGTCCAAAGTCTTAGCCGCCCCCTTAACAAGGGGTGGCATCAGGCTCCAGGGGACATGCTGACAAATCTGAGCTCAGCAAGTCTGGATCGGGGCCCAGCTGCCGCTGTGCTGACAAGCTGTAGTTCCATAAGTGATTTCAATGAGAGCCACCGAACCAGAGAAATGAGATTTTGTACAGTTCAGGCATCAGATAACTGGGTAGGGTGTGGAAAGGCAGAAAGGGGGCTGGAGACCTCCCCAGTTGAGCCAGCTCAGGCAGAAGGGCCCACATCTTGGCTGGCCTCCCACAGTGGAGGAATTGATTGCCCCGCCCTTTGGCTTCCTAATTTTGCCACTCAGCTGCTTACAGCTTCCTCCTTGTGTGACATCCAGACAGAGAGCTACTGGGGTAAAACTGAAGCCTTTCTTCTTGCCTTTCTGTATTGCTCTGGAGCCGGAGCCGGCTGCTGATTACTGTGGCCTCATAGGTCACTCTGAGCTAACCCCTCCTGTGCTGCTGTCCCAGCCAGAATCCTCTTTGAAAGGAAGGCTCCCTGTCAGGTGACTGGGGGTTCTGTCCATGGCCAGGGTCCCAATGGCAACAAAGACCTGCAAGCCCAGGTCTTCTTTATCTTTCTCTTCTGCCCTTGTTCATCTGTTACCATTTGCTTCCATTTGGCTTCTCAGCCAGCCTCCTCTTCCCAGGGGCTGGCTCCTGGCTCCTGGTGGGCCACAATTCAGTCTAGAAAACAAGCATCACCTTTGGCTTCAGGCCTGTCTAGGACAATGTGGGTAATCTGTGTCTGTCTTCATCCCGGCTGCCCCAGGTTCCTTGTCGCAGTGCTCTTTCCCAGACCTTTTCAACACCCTGAGAGAGCTGGGCCCACCCCACATCAGCCGCTCTTCATTGCAGAGTAACTTTGTCTTTGATCAGTCACAAAGCCCTAATCAAGCCGCCCCCTCCCGCTGGGATCCCCTCAGACCCCCAGAGCTATCAATGCCAGTGTCCTTACCATGGCCTTGGGGACCAGCCAGACTCTGCCTCAGTTTCCTCACTGTTCTGTTCTCGGCCTTGCCCACTCCTTCAGGCACGCAGGCCTTCTCGTTGCTCCTCATCCTTGAGTCCTCCGTGTGTTTCTCAGTCCCTAATGTCTGCAGGGCTCAGCCCTACTGGCACACCCTCCACGAGGCCGCCCACAGCATCACTCCACACAGTCTGTATTTTTGCCAGCTTTGTCTTCCATCTGTTGTACTATCGCAGACTTCATTTGTCAGTGTTGACTGAGTTCATCTTCATCACGAAAACCAACCCTTCTGGATTAGGGCAGGCCCATCAACACTAAGTAAACATTTCTTAAGTGGCTAGTGAGAAGATTCAGTAGATGATGGCACTTGCTGGGGAATACACTCACACTCACACCCCTCACACAATACACAAACATTTGTTCAGCAAGTGTAGAAGGGATTGGAGCCCCTAGGTAGCCCCAGGGCATGTACACTTCCCCCCTCGACCTGCTGATCCTTTGTCCACACAGAGCAGTAGAACCCACTGTGGTGGTGATGAATGAGGTGGACCCAGGGCTGAACCAGCAATAGCAATAGCTGACATTAGCCTTATATCCTTGTGTCAGACACGTTCAGAATGATTGCCTGGACATCACACACACCTGCAGTGTGCCCACAGAAACACCACACACCATAGAGTACGGCAGGAGGACCATAGTACAGCAGGAGGACCATGAATGCGTGTTGGACTCAGTGCCCTGCATCTGCCGACTCACCCTCACAGTCCTCAATGCTGCCTTCCCACAAAGCCAGAGCCTTGCAAAGCCTCTCTGCTGCTTCCAGAGCCCCAGCCATTGTCCCAGAGCATGCCCTCAGCTTTCCCTTGGTCAAAGGTGTTAAAAGGAGGCAGATGGGACAGAGTCCTGTGTCAGCGGGCCACAGGACAGATGGGCTCAGAACTCTTAGGGAAGGAAGTGTCCTGACCCTTTAAAGGGCAACTGTCATTTGGTGTTGATACACCACCTTCCCTGTTTCACATCTGCTGTTTTTCAAAGAAAGGGTCATCAAATAAACACAGAATCCAATGTGTGCTGTATGTAGCCTCTAAACAAGGCTCCATGGAAAGATATAGAAAACAGAAAGGCCCCACTTTCCACCTCTAAAGCTCCCTGTGCCTGTGACTTGGGGGTCAGGGAGGATTATGGGTAATAAAGACCAGCATTCAGCCTCATATGGCTGATAAAATGTTCCCACAAGATGACAGTGTCATCTTTAGCTAAGCTGACTGAATTACCTGCTCTCCTAGCACAAGGAAGTGAGGGTAATTGGTTCCACAAAGCGACAAGACAGACTAGTGACCACTTGGCATGTTCACATGAACACATGTTCACGCATCAATGAAGCAGTAAGGAGGAAGAGAAGTGAGTATCTCCTTGGCACATGGAGGCCTCCCTATAGGCCAGAGTCCAGGAAGTGGGCAGTGCTGCCCTTGGGTTCATAGTGCCAGCCCCTGGGGCAGGATACATGGGGCCACCACTTGTGAAAAGCAGGAATGGCTTTTGACTAACCACTTAACAGAGGGCCACCCAGGCCGTGGAGGAGAGAGTTGGCATACACATTTGCCGATTCCTAGCCGTGTGACCTCTGATGTTTATAGACCTCCTAGATAAGACATCTAGCTGCAGGGAGTTGGTGGCGCCTTCCGTGCAAGGTGGTTCCAAGGACTTAATGGTGCATAGAGGGCCTGTCATAGCCTCATGACCTTGGCATGGCATTTCAGAGAGAGGGTATTCAAAAAATGGTCAACATTAGTAACTCACCTGCTACAGAAATAGACTAAATTACTTGGGGTTCCTGGAGGGTGATTTTCTTTGAACCAAGGTCTCCTATAGCCCCAGCTGGCTTGAATCTCAATATGCAGCCTAGGAAGACCTCAACCTTTAAATCCTTCTACCTCAGCCTCCAAATGATGTGATTATAAGGGCATGCCATTATGTCTGACTGAGAACCCACATGAGTATGTGTCTGTGTGTCTGTGTGTGTGAGCATGCACATGTGTGTAATATTGTGTGGGCATAAATGTGGGCAGGTGTGTGCCACAGCACACACATGGAAGTGCAGGCCAGAGACAAACTTGGGTGTCCCTGTCTTCTACCTAGTCTTTGTCATTTGCTGCTGGATGCCAGGCCAGCTAGACAGGGAGCCTCCAGAGACTCTTTCTCCTTCAGCTTCCATCTCACCCCAGGACGCACACCACGGCACCAGCTTGCCATGCCTCTGGGATTCTAACTCAGGTCCTAATGCTTTCTTGGCAAATGCTTTACCCACTGAACTCCACCCTGGTCTGAAATTAAATGTTTAAGAGCTGGAAGGAGCCTCTTCCCACCCTGCACCTCTCACCCTAGATGGGGTGTTACACTGGGTCTCTGCTTTGAAAAGGAGATAATTAGGCAGTAACAAGGTCCCTGAACCTCCACAGAGAGATTGGACAAGCTAGCCTTCCAATGAGAGAGACTCTGGACTCATGCAGTGTGATGGTGTTGAATATTTAAAGGACCTTCAGAATAAAAAAAAAAAAAAAAAAAAAAAAAAAAAAAAAAAAAAAAAAAAAAAAAAAAAAAAAAAAAAAAAAAAAAAAGCCCATGTGGAAATGACATTAGTTGGGACAGTCTCTGGTCAAAATTGGTGGAAATAGCTGTGACCCATGAAACCTGCTCCTGTACATCATTGCACTGCCGGACACTGCCTGTCTGTGAGCAGAAAGTGAAGGATTGCCCCCCAGAGATCTTGGGTTGGTGAGATGGCTCTGTGGGTGAAGCATTAGATACACAGGCCTCAGCATTAGATACACAGGCCTCAATTCAATCCATGGAACCTGGTTGAAAGCAGAAGAAAATCGACTCCGTAAAGTTGGCCGGCCTCTATATGTATGCCATGTCACATATGCGCTTCCCACACACACAATAATAATATATGAATAAAATGTTCTAGAAGAAGATTTGAATCCAGGACCCTACACTCACACAAATGGTGCCACAGGATTGGGCAGGTTAATCTCCCCAAGCGTCATCAGTAATGCAGGAGTGATGCTGCCTCAGATAATTGTCATCAGGATTAAGTGTGGTCTTGTTCAGAAAGCACATGGGCTGGGGAACGGGGTTTGAGGGGTGGGGGAGCAGGCTTGGGGAAGGGGGAGGCCTTCATTCTGTGATGGGGTAGGCCTCACCCTTGGGGAGAGGTTTGGCATTTTTCACTCTGTAGACAGAGCTGGGGAGGAAGAGGGAGGGAAGCCTTTTCTCTGCTGGGTTTTGTGGTGCCTCTGCATTGGCTAAAAAGCATTGCCCAGTGGCAGACGCTCCCCTACCCCAGAGGTTTAGCAGATGAGCAAGAAGGGTACCTGGGACCCTCCAGCTATAGCCAGATGCCCACACAGAAAAGTCAGCATCTAGGCTGGTCACAGCCACCAGCTAGACCCACTGAGGGTTCAGGCCTCCCCCAGGCCTTGCCACTGGCTCTGTCTCTGGTCATAAAGGGTGCAGATCCATATTACCTCCAATGATCCAATGATCGGCCTGAAAACCTCAGCCTTATATGGACATGGAGGCCAAGACAAAGGTTCTGAGTCCAGAGCAGCCGAGATGGTGCCGGCACCGGGAGGCGGTCAGAGCTACGCCCTCATCTTGGTCTGGAAGGGCTCTTTCTCCAAAGTGGAAATGTGGGTTGCCTCTTCCATATGGACCCCAGAGCATATGAGTGCAGGGAAGAAGAGGGGGGTGGGACAGTCCAGTCCAATGACAGACAGCAGGTGTGAGAGCACAGAAGAGGCGGCTGGTTCTGAGGCCAAGCCGAGGCTGCCACCTAGAGGCTCCTGCAGGAACTCTTAGGACCCTTTTGTCTTTGGATGCCCTTGAACTCTGTTATTGGCCTCATCACATTTCTCCTTGTACATTTCCTTGTATAGCACATTTCTTTGTTGCTATAACCCACGAGCATTTTCCTCCTCCAGGAATCTCAGAGAACATGGTCACACCCTCCATGCCTGACCTCGAGGAAGAGAAACTTCGATCTCAGCTGGAGGAGGAAAAGAGCCGGTGAGCTGACTGCTGCTTCCACATGCATTCTCACCCCAAGTCCCCGGGAGCCCCCCAGGGCCTCTATCTTTCCTTAGAAAATGGATCCAGCCTGGAACCTCAAACAGTGCAGAAGAGAGGGATAGCCTGGGAAAGGAGGGCTCTGATGGAGACGCGCCCTGCCCAGCAGGGTGCTCCCCCATGGGGTCACATATCGTGCATGTCAGATAACCACATTACGGCTCATAACAGCAGAAAACTTTCAGTTATGAAGTAGCAACAAAATAACTTTATGATTGAGGGGGGAGTCACTAAAACATGAGGAGGAGCTGAATTAAAGGGGCAGCATTAGGAAAGTAGAGGACCGCTGCTCTAAAGGAACCATTAAGCACATCCATGGTGGGCTTCACTCATAACTTTCCCAAAACTTACCGAGGGTTCTGGGAACCCCAGATCTTCACTTAGCTATCGAGGGGCCCAGAGTGATTTTAATTACAGAGTGAGCAGATATAGGTTTCCCTGGTCCGGCTCATTCATTCTTTTATCCTCCATGCCACAGCTGGGATCTAGAGGCCCTGAGCAAGTCACCTTCCTGCCTCAAGCTACTGATGGCAACACACACATATGCAGGCACATGACATGTAGGCACAAGGCGCACACACAGATGGATGCACACACACACACACACACACACACACACACACACACACACACGGATGCGCACTCAGGCACACGCATACTCACCTGAGCAATACCAGCACCCAGAGACCCACTCCCTCGCAGACTCGCAGCAAAGGCTCCAGTGTTACCCACACCTATGCGCTGCTGGTGTTTTCCTCGGCTGCCCTCCGCCCCTCTGTGTGTTCGTGCTTTGCTCACTGCTGTGAAGAGCAACTGCAAATGCAACTCACGGAAAGGAAAGGGGAGTTTGTTTCTGATCCGGTCTAAGTGCCGTCCATCGTGGCAGGGAGGACGTGGGCATTAGGCTGCTGCTCACACACTCTGAATGCAGAGAGAAAGATGGATGCTGGTGCTCAGCTCGCCCATTCAGACTTCAGGCTCAGCCAAAGCCCTCGAGAAACACTGTCATGGGTAATGACACGGGTGTGTCGCCGAGGTGACTCAGAATGTAGCCAAGTTGACAGAGATCAACTGTGACACTTTCCTGAGTACATGTTCAATGAAAGAGAGTTTCTTATTCTTGAAGAAGATCCTCGAGGGCCCACTGACCAAAAAATGATCCACCCTGATCTCTCTGATGGGCTCAACACCTGGTGCCATGTTCAAGCCTTGGCAGATTCCTCTTGGCTCCCCGTTCCTAGCCAGGGCAACTCTGCCAGGCTTCTGAGGCATAGCCTCTCTCCATTTACAGCGCCCCCACACTTATGACGTCAGGGCATCGGCACTCTGCATCTTCTCTGATCCCATAGGTACAAAGCGACCTTTGTGCGCCTGAAAGCCCTGAAGGTGGAGATTGAGCATCTGCAACTGCTCATGGACAAAGCCAAGGTGAAGCTTCAGAAAGAGTTCGAAGTCTGGTGGGCTGAGGAGGCCACCAGCCTGCAGGTATGCTGTGGGGAACATCAGAGCCATCTGTTGGGGAGCTGCCGTGTACAAGATTGGGTCCCCCCCTCCCCCCCCCCGCTGGGAGACAGGAAGTGAGGGCTTCAAAATTCCAGCCTGTGTGTGCTGGACCTGGCTCAAGAAACCAGTGCTCACCTGAGTGACAAGAACACAAGGTAGGAGTTCAGGGTCTCCTGCTCCAGGCCTCAGACAGCCTGATGACAAAGACTGTTATCTGTGTGATCATCTAAGACCCTGTGGAGATTTCGCATACATTCCCTCTCTCTATTTCTTCCCTTCACTACTTTTTTTTCTTTCTTTTTTGAGGCAGTGTTTCTCCATGTAGATCAGGCTGGCTTTGAACTCAGAAATTCACCTCCTCCTCTGCCTCCTGAATGCTAGAATTAATGGCATGTGCCACCACCATGCCTGCGTGCTCTTTCTCTTATTACAGAGCCACACACACTTACATATTCGTTCTAGAAATTTTAGGAAAAAACATGAGTAAAAAAATAGAAATCACCTTTATCTCATCACTTAAAGAGAACCAGTATTAACAGGTTGTCTTATGACATCTTACATGATTTTTCCACATAGACACCATGAATGGAATGGAAATGGGTTTTCATCATTTTTATGAAGGGGTGTGTGTGTGTGTGTGTGTGTGT
Organism: Sigmodon hispidus; assembly: GCA_004025045.1. Lineage (NCBI taxonomy): Eukaryota > Metazoa > Chordata > Mammalia > Rodentia > Cricetidae > Sigmodon > Sigmodon hispidus. The sequence goes on along the minus strand of PVIH01015412.1, from coordinate 30,606 downwards.
GTGTGTGTGTGTGTGTGTGTGTGTAGGAGGGGACAGAGATTGGTTGGTTTAGGGCTTGTGGTACCAAGACTGAAGTCTGGAATCTCCAGCATGATAAGTGAATATCCTACTACTGAGGTACATCTTGTGGGTCTTCAAGCATCATGTATTTTCAAGCCTTGTATTTTTAACTGTTTAGAATAACTGCTTTTTCATATTCTAATTCTGTAATGTCATTTCCAGCTGTCACTGTTCTATCATGTGAATATACTTTAGACAGTTCAGTCAATCTTTCCTTGGATATTTAGGTAGTTCCTGGTCTTCGACAAGGCTGAAGATTGCCATAGCTGTAGTAAGAGGTTTCCGGCCTGTCCAGCCGGTGGTACAGACCCACAGACCTGCAGTCCCAGACTGACTAACCCTACGGTTCGGACCTGCCCACCACTGCTTAACCGCCCCCCCACCCCGAAAATGACTCAGATGCTTGTATTAGTTACATTCTGCTCGGCCTGTGGCTCAGGCATATTGTTAGCTAGATTCTGCATCTTAATTCAACCCATTTCCGTTAGTCTGTCTTGTCATGTAGCCTGTGGTTTACTATATTACTTTTTACATGTTGATTCTTGAGCAGCTAGTTGGCATCTCCTTTGACTCTGCCCTCCTTCCCCTATCTATGCTCCGATTTCCCTGCCTGCTTCTAATATGTCTGCCATAGGCCAAGACAGTTCCCTTAATAAAGAATATTCACAACATACTGAAAGACACTGCACATCACATTGCTTGTTAGTTGTACAGATAGTGAAAGCCAGTGCAGCCACGGTGCTCAGATCTGTGTGCCTCCTGCCACCCAAAGCATTGACACTGAAACTAAAGAGGAGATGGTGACAATGTGGATGACAGAAACCGGTGCCACACAGCTGTGGGGAGTTTCATAGTCCACCTATAAAAGTCTCCTAGGTAGACGGAGGCAGAAAAGGGAGGTGATGGCTGTTCTGTGACAGCTTCCAGAATGTCAGGCAGCCAAAGAAACAGCCTGGCATCAGCTTCTTGAAGGCTCACTGCACCCATGGGTTCAAGGAGGCTCGCAGAGTATCCTGGGAGACTCAGAGTCACTGCTTCTGCAGCCTTGCTCTCAGGGTCATTGGAGACATACAGTACTCCAGGGCCACCATAGTGAATAGAGGTGAATGCTCTGAAGTACTCCGTGACTCCACAAGAGGGTCACACCCAGGAAGGATTTCCCAGGAATTGCTCCATGGCATTGTCCTCTCTCTACCTGGAAGAAAAAAGATACATATGCTCCATTTGGGGATCTAGGACACAGAGAATAAGCCAGGCCTTACTAATAATGTCTCCATCCAAGGGCAGCGTTTTGATGAACAAAATTTTGGTTGTAACCATGTCTAGTTTTCCTTTTTTGTCACATATGTCCTGTCTATTGACTTCTGGGGGCTTTTCTCCCTATGAATGGAGAGAGTGCGTAGTGGTTAAAAAAAGCATTTCCAAAGGACCAGAGTTAGGTTCACAGTGCTCAAAACAGGTGACTCACATCCCAGCTCCAGGGGACCCAACATTCTTTGCTGATTCCCAAATTCACATGCACATTAAAAAATTAAAAAGAAAAGAAAAAAATTGATTGTATGTGATTGTACGTGCATGTGTTTGTGATTGAGGGTACAGCTCAGTGACTGAGCATCTGCCTAGCCAGCCTGAGTCCCCACACCCCAGTTCCAGACCCAGTGATGGGTGACACAGGACAAGAGTTACATAGAGAGCATTATATCATGAACTTTAACTTACAAAATGCCTTCTTGAGCCAACAGGTAAACTCCCCAGCCACGAATTCCCAGGAACACCTGAAGCCATTTCCCCAGCAGGACCAGCCACAACTTCTCTGCAAGAAAAGGTCAGGACAGAGCCATGAGTTGAGTCAGTGTGTATTCATATATTCTGTATTTAATAAAATCAGTCTGGAATATTAGAAAACAGATCCGCCCATAGTCAAGCCAGGAGGGTCAGAGAGTGGTAACTCATGCCTTTAATCCCAGTGCAGGGAAAAACTAAGTGGTGACCTACACCTTTAATACTGTAACTCCAGAGACAGACCTAAACTCCCAGGAGTCCACAGCCCTCCAGACCCTTAGTCTGCCAGCCAAGTCAGTGCATCTACCACTGTGTGAACAGGAAAAAACCGGTTCAACCTTGTGAGCTCTGGTCCTGCCACCAGGAGAAAGGGGTTGGTATGACCAGGAGGGACATGGCCTGGGGGAATTCTTGGGGAGGGGTCACTTGTGACAAGAGTATTAGCATTTCTTGTCCTAGAGAAGATTCAGGAGATACATGGCAATAGGTGGATAGCCTCCCCCATCCTCTGGTTCTCTGTGGCAGAGAGGTCCAGCGAGGACTCCATGTCTCTGCACATCATGCCCCAGTCTCTCACTGATCACTGAACACAGTAGCAGAGTCCCTGATCAGCATCTCCTGCGGCCTCCCTCAGACTCCAGGCCAGAGGACAGGACAGTGCGAGTAAGGCATCCACTTCTGCCAGCCAGGGCTCATCAAACCTTTTGGTTGAAGGACACCAAGAGCCCATGTCAAAAGTCTTGAATTAAGCTTTTTAAAATGATACCAGGAAGCAAGAGATGTCATAGAGATTAAGAGAAGTTGCTGTTCTTAAAGAGGACCCAGGTTTGGTTCCCAGCACCCATACAGCAGCTCACAACCATGTTAAAGACAATAGAACTGTATGCAGCTGAGAGGCAGACCCTCAAAATGGGTCCGGAGGGTGTGAGTCTGAGTCAGGGTGGAGCCAGCTGAGGAGTGCAGCGCTGGACCCGCTGCAGTGGACATGGACAGGAGGGTCAGGGGATTGCCTGGACCATCTTTGCAAGATTTCTGACGATATCTAAGCATCTAGACCCTTGGGCTGGAGAGATGGCTCAACCATGAAGAACTCCTGCTGCTCTTGCAGAGGACCTGGGCTTGCTTCCCTGTACCTATCCCCAGCCTTTCACAACCCCACTTAGAACCAGCTCTGGGGCATCCCACACTTCTTGCGTCTCTGGACACACACATACATATAATTAAAAAATAAATCTTTTTAACTAAAAAAAATCCTATTTGGAAAACAGAAGGGCCCACACAGTCCCACTTCTAGTTGATATTTCAGCAGACCTCCAGACACCTGCCAGGCCTTGGTGCCAGGGTCTCCCCGCTCTGCCTCAGGAGCAGATGCCCACCACTCACCACACTCAACAACTGGTGGGTGTGCTTTGTTTGGATGTCTGAATGTCTTTTAAAAATCGGTAAACTCATGAAAGAAAAAACAGTAAATTGAACTTTATTAAATTTTTAAAGATACTGCTGGGCTGGAGAGATAGATGGCTGTGTGGTTAAAGGTACTTCCTGCTCTGTGCTTAGACTGGAGAAGTGCTTCCTGCTCTGTCCTGGGGGATCTAATGCTATCTATCTTCTGACTTCCACAAGCATCCTTGAACACACATATTCACACACTAAAATAAAAAGACTCTTTTAAGAAAAAGTAATGTGCACAAACCAGAGGATGTTTGCAAAGCACACATTTCATAAGATTGTATCTAAAATATACACAGGATGCTCTATGTGCACCGATAAGAAAACGGATGATAAAGCCAGCTTTACAAAAACCAACAAGCATCAGAGCTCCATAGTGAGGTCTCTCTCATAAATCAATCAATCAATCAATCAATCAATTAATAGGGCTTAATCCCAGCAGCAGGAAAGTCTGATGGTGGCGTCCCAGGGTCAGAGAATAGCTTAAAACCCGGGAGCCTTTCCCTCAGACTTCACTACGCCATCCTCCTGCCTCAGCAGTGTGAGGGAACGGAGCAGGCAGCTGGCCTCTACAGGAGCCTCCGGCTGCCTCTGCTCTGCCCCCTGCCCCACCCTGCAGCTCTCTCCTGGCCCTCAGCAGCCTGGCACCTGTGAACTTTCCCTGGGCTCTGAACAAAGATTAAACTGGGAAAGCTTGAGTCAAAGGACCATTGAGAGCCAGTGGCTCACTCGCTCCCCCAAGCTCACTCCTGCTTCCAAACCGCCCTTGCCCTTGACCGGCTGTGAAGGGGGCACCCGCCAGGAAAACACCTCCTTCTCTTCCTGGGGCTTGCTCCAGCCACCATTGAGGCTGTGAGATAGGACTGCCCTTCTTCCAAGAAGGATGTGCAGAGTCTGCCACCTTGTGGCTGTCTCCAGTCCTGCAGCACACCATGCCAAACCCTGCACAGAGGACCTCCATTCTCCATAAGGCTCCAAAAATGTAGATGGCTAGGGGATGAGCAGGTTTAGGAATGATACTCTCTGGCTTCCCTTCCCTTTTATTTATCCTGAGCCTGTGGAGAAAGCCCCATAGGAAGGGGCTTGTCATCGTGTCTGAGGCTGGCCGTAGGGAGCTAGCCAGACTCATGTAGGAAAGCAAGCTGTGGGCCTAGGCAAGAGCTCAGGTAGATGACGATTCACACACTAAACCATCTCACCGTCTCTCACCCTGGCCTGCCTCCCAGCATAAGTAGATATGTCCAAGCTGTCAATGGAAGATTCTGACCATGTGACTCCTTAAGCCGCTTTTGCCCCTCACTCGACTCTTCACAGGACCATCCCAAAGTATGAAGGAGGCTCCTAAGTCCACATAAGAGACCACACTGCAGTATAGTCTAGAGAGATATAAGGAACAGACAACAGCTCTCCTGTCCCCTCACAAGGGGAATGCGGGGTTCTTGCAGCCAAGAAGGCTGGGCAAGGAGTCGGCGTCTGGCAGTAATGTTAACGGGGCCGGACATACCCGGTGAGCTGCCAGTTGTGGCTCTCCCCCCCCCCCAGCCCAAGAAAGGGTTTCATTTGTTTAATTGGTTGGTTGGTTTTGTTTTGTTTTGTTTGACGAGGCTGGAAACATTACTTTGGAGCAAGATGAGGCAGTAGATCCTAGGGGGGATGTCGTGCAGACCTGTGGAAGCACTGAGAAGCTGGAACAGACAGACAGGAAGGGCCTGGAGGCCAAAGCCATGCCTCCCCAGCCCCTGCAGTGACCTACTTCCTCCAGCACAGCCCGCCTCCTGATTTCCATCATGTGTTAATAATAGCATCAAGTTACAAATCTACCAGAGGATTGGGCCATAGGTGTGATCAGAGCTTCTCCCCCAAAGCTAGTAGCCAAGCCATTGACACCAGTGCCTTTGGAAGGGACATTTCCTGTGCAGATCATAGCAGGGGCTACATTGAGACAAGATAGAAAAATAGAAAAATGTAGGGATGTGGCTGCAGAAACGGGCACTCAGCTGGCGGCTTGCCAACAAGGACAAGGACACCAGCACCTCCCTGCTCACAACCTTTCTCCCCTCCCAGCTGTCAGCCAGATGTTTTCTAGGACTCTCCCTAAGCCCCTGGGGCAGCCCTAGTGGCTCTGGCTTCACCGGTGAGGAATGTCTGGAGCCACCGGATAATCTCATGTCTCAGAGGAGAATGACAGGGAAGAGTTAGGTGCTTCCCAAGCAGTCTTTTGAGATCTACCTTGAGAGCCCCGAAAGGGTCTATATGGCTTCTGCTGAGACAGTCCACTGTGAGTTTCCTTTGAGGAGCCAGCACCACACTTGATGGGTCTTACTTTCTGAGGTTATGTGAGACTCCAGCTCTGCCTCATAGACTGACTAGTCCTAAGATCCTTTTCTGGGTCAGCGTCCCTATAGGTCTAATGGAATGTTCAGTCTGCTGAGGGTGGCAGCATGGAGCTGTCTCTGCCCCCACAGCTAGCAAAGGGGCATGATGTCTGCAGAGCCCTGCCTGAGGGCCTGGGTGTAGACACAGTCCATAAACGACTGCTGGTCATTGCAGCCATTCCCTGCTGTCCATCTTCAGCCAGCTACGCTTTGCTCCAAACAGTGAAAGTCACCGTGAAACCATCCACGACTGCTGGGGCATGGGGGGTGCAGACTGTCAGTTCAGCCTTCTTGGGTTACCAGAGTCTCAGTGGTTTATTGGTTGGTTGGGTTGGTTGGTGGTTGGTTTTTCCAGTATCGGGGCACAGCCAGGATTGTGTGCCAGGAAAGCCTTCAACCACTGCGCTATGTTTCACACTCTTTTGTCTCTCTGTTTGTTGCAGTTCTCAAGGCTGGGAAGCAGATAGAACTGGCAGTCTGGATGTCTGGTAAGGGCCCTGCCCCTCCCACAGTGGCAGGGTCAGGAAGCACTCTTCTTTTGTAAAATAACTAGTTCCAGCCTTAAGGATTTTGTCTCATGATGTCATCCCCTCCCAAAGATGCTGTCTCCACCACTTTGGGGACTGAGTTCAACCTATGGCCTCTCTAGCACAGAGATGTAGATCTTGCTGTGGCTCCCTTCCTGGTGAATAGACACGTCCTTCTTGCAGTGTCCAGACAGAGTATTCTAGTCTGCTTCCTCTCACAAAGAGGCTAGTCCCATTATGAGGGCTCTACCCACAAGGTCTCATCTGTCTAGTCACCTCCCCAACGCCCACCTCCAAATGTCATCACTCTGGGAAACAGGGCTTCAGCATATAAATTTGCAGAGGACACATCCAAGTCTCTCTTGCTCCTCCCCATGACTTCTGACCTCTGCTGGTTTAATCTTGCAGTGATAGGAATGCCAGAAGAATCCTTCCCTCCCCTTGCCCCAGTCAGCACAGCCAAGGGCCCAGTAGTAGCTCCAGGACCCAACTGCAAGACAGGTATGTACCTCCTCCCCAGATACTGTGATGGCCCCTGTAGTGGACAGAGTGAGCCCTAAAGTCTGCATCCCCAATAATCTGCGGGAGGGGCTGCCTGTCCAATTGCTGTAGGCAGAACCTGGGACTGACCCCTGCTCTCTGGTACCTGAGAAGCCCCTGCGCGCTCCCCCAAGTCTTCTCTTGCATCCTGACTCTCAAAACCAGAGGAATTTCCCCCAAAAGCTCTGAGGCCCTCCATCACCAGGGGTGGTGGCACACAACTGGAGTCCCAACACTTGGGGGACAGAGGCAAGCGGATCTCTGAGTTTAAGGCCAGCTTAGTCTACACTCTAGGGGTTTGTCCCACCCCAAAGCCAGGTAAGGCAATTCTGACAGAGTTTCTGCCTCCACTACCAAGGAGCTGAGCGGCCTCCCCAGGAGCCGGGGCCCTGACTGGGTAACAAGTTTCCTTCACTTCTTCTGTCATCCCAGACTTTAGCTTTCCCCTTGGCACTCAACATACCCTTTCCATCTTGCTGTCTCCCCACACCCACACACTGATGACCAAGGGTAGCTATTTGCCCTGAAGCAGAGACTCTCTTCTGTATCTTTCAGAACACAACCATATTTAGCCAAAGTGCCACCTTTAGTGGACCACATTTCCCAGCACCCTTTGCAGCCATGAGGCCAATGAAATTTGTAAGCAGAGGATTGTGTAAAATTTCCTGAAATTCTCCTGCTCTAGGGAGGCAGAGTGGCCCTCCCCCTTCACCTGGCCCTGCCAGTCTCGTGCCTAGCACTGCTCAGCTGTGGAAAGGTGGGTCTGGGGCAGAGAGAGAGGAAGCAGCTGGAGCAAAGGCCCCAGACTGAAAGAAGCAGAGAGAAAACCAGGGAGTGAATCAGAAACCATAGGGCAGGCTTTGAATTCTATTCTGGGGTAACACGAAGGGATTTTAGTGTCACGGTGAAAGAATTGGTGAGGCCTTCATACAGAGGAAGTGGAAAGCTGGGAGCTCAGAGGAAAACCAAGTGTCAAAAACAGAAAAGCAGGGTCAGTGGGTGAGGGCACATGCTGCCGTCTGATGGCCTGAGTCTGATCCCAGAACTCACGATAGGAGAGAACCATCGGCCACAAGCTATCCTCTGACCACACACACAGAAGAGACAGACAGATGGACACACACAGACAGGCATGCACATACACACACAGGCACACAGAGACAGACACACAGAGACAGGCATGCACATACACACACAGAAGAGACAGACACATACACACACACATACACAGGCATGCACATACACACAGGCACACAGAGACAGACACACAGAGACAGGCATGCACATACACACACAGAAGAGACAGACACACACACAGGCACACAGAGACAGACACACACACACAGAGAGAGAGAAAGGGAGAAAGACAGATACACGGATACAAACACACAGAGACAGTCAAACACATACACTCACACACAGAGAAATAGAAAGACGGATACAGGCACACATACACGCATGTTTTAATCTTTAAGAAACAAAATTAAGTAAGGTAGGAAATCACTTTGGAAAGGCTACATCCAGGTATAGCATGTGATGACTTGTGACATTGTGACTTCTGTTTGTCCTCAGCATCTCTGAAAGACCAATGTCATCCATCCCTCTCACTGGAGACAGCCAGACAGATTCTGACATCCTGGCATTCATCAAGGCCAGACAGAGCGTTCTGCAGAAGAAATGTAAGTACACAGCCCCTGGAGCCTCTCCAGGGCCCCGCTGTCCCTACTCTCCTGTCCCACACTGGGAGAAGGGGGAGGCTGGGGCAAGCAGGAAGCTGCAAAGGAAAGAGGCATCTCATGTGTCCTGCAGTCACAGCAGTGGCCTCAGTCACCCCATGTGACCTGAGCCCTGCTTCCCCGAGTCCCAGGGTCTGGTGTATGGCTGAGTGGCCTGAGGACTGCTGCTGCATCTGGCCATCCTCCTTCTTCCCGTTCCAGACCTTGGCTCTGTTCTCTACCACCTGAAGACATCTTTCTCTCCCTGCCCAGCCTTCTCAACAGGAAGGAGCTGAGCGAGGGTGGTTCGCTAATTCACTGAAACCCTGGCTAGAAATTTCACTCTCCTTGGAGCATAGTTCTTGCCAAGGAGCCATGGATGTAAACAGCACTTGAAGGACCAGGGCTGGGGACACTGTGTCAGTCATGGAGGAAATACCTGTCCCACAGCAGGAAGAGCAGAAGGCCCTCCTGGCCTTCCTCACTAACCTGCTCGATTGGCAGCTAACGATCTCTATTGTGGACAAGCCTTTTCCATCCTCATGTACCCCGCAGGAACAAGGTCAGAGCCCCCTACCCTACAGCTGCATTTAGTCTCAGCCTCACCCCAATATTCCAAAGGCTTAATATTGTCTTAGCTTGTCCAAAGCTCCATTCTTGGTGATCTGTCTGTTTATTTTCCATGGCTGTAATGAAGTGTCAAAGGCTTTCATTAAATGAAAAGATTCATTTAATCCAGTTCTGGGAGTTTAGGGACATGTACCTCCTAATGGTCCCACCTCCCAGCCTTACCGCATGGAGAACCAAGTGTGTGGTCACACTCAAGCTACCATCAATATAAAAGAAAAAGGTGTCGGATGATGTGGCTGACACCTTGCCCAGGTGGATGCCATGCTCAGCTTCTCTACCATAGTCTGTGGCTTAGAAGGAATCAGTATGCACATGGATAGGTCACTGGAGCTGAAGGAAAACTGTCATCCTCATAGCAAACAACTAGACTGTCACTGGATGCCCACTGTGTGAGTGCCAGGAGCTGCAGCATGGCCTCACCACATGGCAGTGGTGGACAGGAGCCATTTCATGTCAGGTCAGGCACGTGTGTGGACAGCTGTGTGGAGGAGGAGGCTAGGCAGAGACCAGAAGGAGGCTGTGTCGCCAAATAGAGACGAACTTGTCTGTGGACAGAAATGTTATCATTCAAATAAGAAGTTCATGGTGTGCTCGAAGAGTGTGTCCATTACCTTTGATGTGACGAAACGTCACTGAGTGAACAGCTCTGATGAAGAGTCCCCTGTGGGCTCATGGTGCCAGAGCTGCCATCCATGCCATGCGGCAGGACAGAGAAGAAGAGCTGGGAGGGTGTTGCCAGGGAGCCAGCAGGATGAGAAGCTTTCTCCACTTTGCCCTGTCATCCTGTCTGGACCGATAGCCTCCTGGACGGAGACGCCTCAGGTCACCGTGCCTTCTCCCTTCTTTGTGAGCCCTCTCTGAAAATGCCACACACCCAGAAATGTGAGTTACTGACTTCTTAGACACTTTTCAGTCCAATCAAGTTGACCATCAAAATTAACTGCCACAGGGCGCCCGAAGGGCCCTTGCCAGCCTCCCCACAGTGCCCTGCACATCAGTCCTTCCCTCGGAGCATACAGTGAGCAGCATTTTCAAGTGGTGCTGTAATCACTTTTGTAATAAGAGAAACGTCACCCAACTCTCAGGGAAGAAGAGATGCAAGGTCAAGGTTGGTGTCAGAGCGCTGTTTCCTGCTGGCACTGCCCCTGGCAGTCCAGAAGGCCACAAGCCTGGACACTTAAGTTTTTCAAAACAGAGTTTCTCTGTGTAGCCCTGGCTGTCCTGGAACTCATACTGTAGGCCAAGCTGGCCTTGAACTCAGAGATCCTCCTGTCTCTGCTTCCCTAGTGTTGGCGTTAAGGGCCTGAACCACCACTGTCTGGCATAAGCACTTTACTTAGGACATGTCTCAGGGCTGGAGAGATGGCCCCATCAGTGATGTTTGCTGCACAGACACAAAGATCCAAGTTTCATCCCAGAAGCAATGTAAACAGGCGGACAAGGGCACACACACGCGCACACACACACACACACACAGTCCCAGTGCTGGGGAAGCAGACACACACAGACCCCTGGGCTCTCTGGCCAGCCAGCCTAGCTAACAAGTGAGTAGGCACATCTTAGTGAGGAGCCCTGCTCCAAAAGCAGGGTGGGGCAGTAAGGTGGTCAGCAGGTAAAGGTACTTATTACCATCCTGACGGCTTTGATCCCCAGGACCCACATGGTGGACAGAGATGATAACCCAACCCCCCACAAGTCATCCTCTGAGCTCCGCACGTGGCCCATAGCACACATGCTAAGTTCATTAATTAACCTAACAAAATAGATGGATGGCATCCAGCTAGCAACACTTGAGATTGAGAGGTTGAACTCCAGCCTCCACATGCACACATTTGCACACAGGCACACAACTCACGAATGCCCACAGAGGCAGAGTCTGCCCCTTGTGCTGACAAATGAGGAATCTGAGGCTACAGTTGAAGATGTTGCCCAAGGTTGTGCCCCTGAAGAGGCAAAGCCAAGGAAGCCCGAGTCGGCTGCTCTCTCCACTGGCTCTCTTGGCCTCAGAGGAAAGGACCAGGCTAGACTGGAGGGCAGAGGTAAACCATGCCTTCCCTGCAGCTCTGAGTGCTATTCTCCAGTCAGAAGCCTGGAAGTAATTCATCAACATACACACAGGTCCCACAATCCACTTGTTATTCCCAGAGGGAAAAAAAGCCTCTTGGTTTCTTAGTGACGGTGCAGACTCAGGGGAAGCCAAGGAGTGAGGAACATGGGGGAGGCATTTCCCTACCAGGTCAGAGCCAAAGGGCCAGCAGCTTAACCTGTGCAGACACAGCAGATGGCCAGGGCCCACGGTGTAGCATTGTGTATGAAGCCTGCTTATCAGGCCCGCTGTCAGGCAGAGGGCAGCCAGCCAGGCAAGCAGTCTCCCAGCCAGAGCAAACACCCTGCCCTGCCTGGGGCGCTCTGCTCTTAATTTAGCAAGCCTCCATGCCCTGGCTTCTTCTCAGCACTCATTACTGGCAATTTGTGACTGCAGCGGGAACAGGAGCCCACAGAGGGTAATTTAACATAAGGCTCCCTGTTCTGAGCATGCACCAAGAGCTGGGGTGAGTCAGCTTGATTTAGGATCCAGGAAAATGCCAACAAAATGTTTAAATCCCTGCTAGGGGCACCTGCAGACAGGTATATGTCCCCCATAGGGGGAACTCATCATCCATGGAGTCAAATCCACCCATACACTGCCAAGCGTGGTTGAACATCTGAGGAGAAGAGGCTCCCCTTTCAGCAGCCTCCTTTTATAATCTTCCTTAAGCCTTGAATTTGCAAGTGTTTCCTGGAAGTCCCTTGGAGGGACCCATAGCCACAGGGCCTCCTACAAGAGGTGCTGGGAAAAGGCCTCTCCAACAAAACTGAACTGACCAATTGAGAGAGCCCTTCCAGGTTCAGGGAGGGAGGGAGGGAGGGAGGATGGGAGGAAGGGAGAGAGCATTAGCTCTCAGCCATCTCTACAATTTGTGGCCTTAGACAGGTCATGCTGTGATCCCCTGTGTCATAGACGACAGCAGCCACCTCACCTGTCACTGAGTCTATTCAGAGATAAAGTCTCTCAAAAGCTCTCTTGATATACTGAGCACCAGAGTTGGCAGCAGGGAAGGTGGCCTTGGTGACGAGCCCTGGCCCCATCTAGTGCTACCCTCCATCCCAGGGTATGTCACCACCCCTGCTACACCAGCCCCATTGCTGATGGGACACAGTACATGAAACAGATGATCACCTGAAAGGCTGTGTGGTAGCCTTCATGTGAGGAGCCATGAAGGGCTCTCAGGTCTGTTAAGTAGCAGCGTTTCTTCAGCCCTCATGGGTATGGCTGCATGCTGCTCCGGGGAGTCAGGATTTCTGAGGTGAGGGCTGGCTCGGATGGATTCACTTCCGTCTTCCCATAGCAGCGGTAAGTCCTCCTAGCCCAGGCTTCTCCTCAAAAATGTAGAGGAGGCATCAGACCTGAGGCCTGAGGCAGCCCCATTTCACCCCACCTGTTCTTGCTTGGAGAGATAGAACTGGAAAGTTCAGCCCCGTCTGTGTCCTAGAGTTACCAGGCTACCCACAGAGGTTCCAATCCCATGGAAGTCTGTGTGCCCTGTGGTGCCTGAAAGCCCTGGAGCTGACCATGTAACTCTGTAAGCTAAAGTGTATCCTGACCTCCTTCCTGTCCTACAGTTGGGTTAGCAAAGGTCTGAACATGTAAAAAGAGAGATGCTCAGCTGTAAGGGTGCCAAGGCTGGTGTCTCAGGTCCATTTCCAGCATCTGTGGGGTAAAGGGGAAAAACAGTGGCCACAAATTGTCCTTGTCCTCTATACACACGCTGTGGTATATAGGCACACACATGCACGTGCACACACATACGTACACATACATGCGTGCACACACACACACACGTGCGCACACACACTATAAATAAATACAAAAATAAATATTTTGAAAGAATATGTTAAAAGGGGGGCTCTGTTGCACGTCACAGTATGATGTCACACACAGCACTGGCCCTGCTTACCGGCAGGTATAAGCCATATTGTTCTACCCTCTTACCCCTCATAGCCAGTGGACTGTTTTCACCCACTCTGCCTCACTCCCAGCCAGGCTCTACGGTCCACGTCCATTGTCTGAAGCTTTACCATGCTCTCACCAACCTCACCCCCCAGCTGCCCTGCCCATTGAAACGTTTTAAAATGTTGTGTTCATAACTTCATCTGAAATATCTCAGCAGTTTCATCTTGTACCTGCCTTATTATCCACCCCTTAGGCGGATGAACCAGGAACTCACACCATGCTCACATTTTGGGTGCATGGATGTAAGGATCGTGTTCAAACACAGACTTAAAGCTGTATGCCTGGGTGGACTGCATCCTTTTAAAGGCCTGTTTTAAATTCTGTGTGTGAGAGAGAGAGAGACAGAGACAGACAGACAGAGAGTTAAAGAGAGGCACCAATGGAAACCATGGGGTTGAATTGAGTGTGAGTCTGCTGAGGAACGATACCTTAGCAAAGAGCAAAGGAGGTCTTAGTATCCTTCCTGCAGAGCCTGGAAGGCAGTTTCAGAGATAACGGTGTGACCAGCTTCCCCTCCTCCCGAAGTGCATGTCAGTCCTGAGAAAGTCCCCACCTCGAACTAACCATTACCCCCTTTTCTTTCAGGCCTGGGAAGCAATTGACCTTCTGATGGGAGTCCACCCTGTCCTGCAGACAGAATGACTGATGTGAATATAAAGACCCTGCCCCTCACTAGTGACCTCAGACATGACATAAAGCCACCCTAGAGAGCTGGCAAATTTGAGGCCAGAAGTAGTGAACTATACTTCTTTGAGGATGGTGTCTGGAAGCACACCAGAGGAACTTTGGTTAGGGTTAGGGTTTGGATGGTCCTGGCAGAACCGCAGGAAAGGTAGACTATGCCAAGAAGCTGAGGGCAAGGCTGGGTTGCTGCTCACCATCACATTTATGAGAGCCCTGGCACTACACCACCGTAATGTACAAGTGGGAGACATTCCACAGTGCAACACAGGAGAAAAACAATCCATTATTTATGACTATTTGCCAGTCATCACTCAAGTCTGCCCCTGGCTTAGAAGCCCAGGAATGACCACGGCAGACAGTGGAATGTAGGGTACCTCAAGGGCCAGTGTCCCAGTCCACACCCTCTACAGTCACCCTCTTACCCTGTCTCCGGGGAGCTATGGATACTTGTAGTCTGAGGACCTCACAGTACCAGAGAATAGTGGGAAGCTCCCCAGAGCTTTGCAGGTGTCTCCCTGTGGGGACAGGGAGAACACAGCTACCTAGTGGTCTTACCTCAGTGACCTCCCTTCCTTCCACAGCCTGACTCTGTGACTTAGAGCAAGTGGACATGACAGAGAGGGGCATAGTTAGCAGCAGCCTGGGTTGTGTTATTAACCCAGCTACTGTTGGGCAGGGCTGTGGAGAGGCAGAAGCAGGTACCCAGAAATGATGACAGCTGAATAAAAATACCTTCTGCACCCGGTGTGTCTGTTCCATAAATATAAGAGCCTGTGATCCTGGGGAGTGATGCAGCAGCCTAGACTTGCTCGGGGATGTGGCTGGCTTTTTCACTCCTTGGGGAATCTCGAAGCTAGGCAGGCCTGAATCATTCTTTGTCATAGCCTGGCTTGTGTCATTAGGAGCCAGAAGCAGGGAACGGGCCAGCCTCGCCCTTCCACAGCCACAGACTCTAAGATGGGAAACATTGTGACACCAGAGCCTATTTGTGGTCCTCCCTGTGACCCTAGCACAGAGCCAGTTCTAATTAAACAGTCCCCCAAGCTGCCTATCAGGCTGGAGTCACCTTTTCTACCTCCGTGGTTCAGTGACTTAGCCCCATGGGGTGGAGCTACTCCGTCCCACCCTATGCCACCCCAGTAAAGCCTAGAGTACAAAGAAGACCAAAGAGGGGCACTTTGTGAGTTTACATGGAAATACATTCCCACAAATACACACTCGGGATCCTGGAGCTAGCATGGACCTTGCCAGAGCCCCTTGTGATTGGCATCAGTGATCCTGAACACTTTGCTGTGGTCCATCTTCTAGAGCTTGCTAAGGTCTGCTGACTGTCACTCTCCTGGGTTCAAGGCTTTACTGACTGATATGTTGAGCTATGAAGCAGCCACCTAGCCCAAGAAGGAGAAAGGGGAGGGGGACATACCAGCAGGGGAACCCAGGCACACAGGGCATTAGCAGTTAACCTTGGGGGAGCCTCCTTAAAATCCACCCTTACATCTCTCAGTGGATGCTGGAGCTTTGGGCTTTGGTGTGCACCCACACTGGGCCACAATGTACCTTCCCCCAAAGAGGCTCTGCGAATGGGAGGGAGGGATGCAGGCTTTGAAAGGACACGCCAGCATCAGTCTGGGCTCACTGGGGCAGGGACAGTCAGGAATGTCTGAGCTCAAATGTGGGGATTGAAAGCCTGGCCAGTGAGCTGGTCCAGTCCTCAGAGTTCAGATGTCTGTCATTCTCTCCACAGGAGGGGGGCTGGCGGGAAAGTTAGCTCACATCTCACAAATCAGAGTGCTGGGGAAGTGAAGACACTGGCCACCAACCCTGACGGCCTGAGCTGACCCACAGGACCTGCAGAGGAGGAAGAGCACGTCTCCCACCAGTTGTTATAACTAAGTCTCTTATCATTCTGTTAAAGAGCCAGGAGCCAGATGCTGGGGTGAAAACCTGCTAGCTCAGAGGCAGAGAAAGCACCAGGTTTGCCTCTGCCACCATCTTCCCAGAAAGAGAGCTTTCTCCTGTATCATCTCAAACAAAAATTCCTTCAACTGGCTGTCCCTTCTTTCTACTTCTGGGCATCTCTCTCTCCATCCTCCTGACTTCCTCTTACACTCTATGGTTTTTTCCTGTCAACTGATTAGTTGCTCCACCTCTTGACCTAAGGTTGATTTTATTTAATCCTGTTTACAATATTCAAACAGAAAGCTCTTGATTAAAGGTGTGTGTGACACCACAGCTAGAAGCAGTTATTTTCCAGTAAATAATGCAATCCCAGGTTTTACAGTGTGGTTAAATATCCTCCAACAATCCTTTAACCTCCATATATACTCTATGACATGCATGCCTTCACACCATATACCACACACACATACACAGTAGCAATAGCTATACAAAAATTTTAAAAGGAAAAGTGGCATCTTTTTTGAGGAGGATTCTAGAAATCAGATGGAGACACTGGGGCACTGAATAAATGGTGTCCATCTTCTCCACCTTTAGTAGAATTTACATCCAAAGCTTTGCCATAGACCCCTCCCTCCAGGGTGAGGGGTCCTCTTGTGCTTTAAATGTGAACTTAGCTCTGAGATCTGCTTTGAGACAGGCAGAGGCTGGTCATGTGCCCACATGGTCAGGCTTGCTTCTTCCACTCCTGTGACATGTTGAGATGTACTTGATAGCTGCTTTCCTTTTAGTCCATATCCTAGAACAGAGAGAGACAGCAAACCTATGCAGAGCTTCCAAGTAAACCCAGCCACAGTGACGCCAAGGCCTCCTGTCCTGACACTAAACACGTCTTGCCATAACCCACTAGGCTGAGAGAATTTGTTCCATAGTATTATTCGTGCCGACAGCCGACCATACAGACATTAAACTTTGACACAGTATATGGCAGCTCCGGACCTTTCCTTGTGATGTTCACTTTGCCCCTTGATGCTTCAAAGACATTTCAGGGTCTGCTGTGTCTGCTGCTTGCAGCCATGAGGCACAATGCCTAATTTACTCCACTTTACATGGTTAAGACTGGGAAACATCCACCAATCAATGGCTTTTAAATCCCAGATCATAGACAGTATAAGACACTGAGCTTTAGAAGAACAGAATGCAGTCATTGGCCAAAGGGGTCCGGTGAAAACCTCCAAACATCACAGGCTATTTTCAAGGCTATAAACATTATTCAGTAAAACCTGGCAGCAAGGCTCCATTGCTGATTACAACACTCGAACATGGAGATATCAGCTGGTCAACGAGAAGCTTCACCTCTAATAGTGTTCATGGTACTGTAAAGTAGTCTGACATGCTACCAAAGCAGAAAGGGAATCCACTATATATCACCCACTATAACCACTGTAAGCTACAAAAGTGCATGCCTGCTAGATAGACTAGCGCACTAGTAGCACAAATGCTTTGCTCCGTGAAATGAAACCCATATCTGACACTGCTCAAGTGGCCAAGACTAGCAAAGTCATAGTAGGAAAAAATCTACTGCTATTATTCTGCTAAAGGAGCATAGCAATAAAATGATTCCCAATGACATCCTGCAGTACACATAGATCAGTGCCTTGACCAACCCTCACCAAAACACTGCTTCTTGCAATAGATGGAAATCAGCACAGAGATCCAAAATTGGACAGTGTGCAGTGAGGGAGGACTTTGGAACACTCCGTTCTTTGGTTTGTTTTGCTTTTCAGGACAGGATGCTTCTATGCAGCCCTGGCTGTCCTGGAACTCACGTTGTAGATCAGGCTGTCCTTGAACTCAGAGATCTGTCTGCCTCTGCCACTTTAGTGCTGGGATTAAAAGTGTACACTACTGCCATCTGGCTAGAGCCCTTAGTTCTAAATAGGATGTCTTCATCAAATCCCTCCCATCAGCACTGAGGGATCTGTGTGGAAGAGGGGCAGAAAGATTTTAAAAGTCAGAAATGATGGATGATTCCAAGGAAATGGTTGGGTAGATAGGGAGGTGGAGAGGATATGGGAGAAACTGGAAGAGGGGAAGAACCTATTACATGGAAAAAATACCCACTGATCCACTAAAGTCAAAGTGGGGGAGCATATCCTGCAAGAGTTACAACCTTGTGGACCAGGAAGGGGAGGAGAACCCTCAGGAGTCTGGGGCAGACCCTATCAGAACTCTGCCCACAACCACCAGCCCTCAAAGGCCGCTTCATCTTTAGTGGGCATCCTTCATCTGACCACATCTCTCTACCTCAATGTCCAAGTGTCATGGCTAATCCTGGTTGTCTCTTGACACACTTGGCAAGAATGAACTTCAACTGAGGAACTGCCTTCCTCAGGTTGGCCTCAGAGCATATCTGTGGGGCATTCTCTTGATCTCTAATTGATATTGGAAGTCCTAGCCACTGTGGGTGGCACCCCCCAAAGGTGCTCCTGGACTGTATAAGGAAGATAGCTAAATGTGAGTTGAATCTGCACAAGCCAGTTGGAAGTGTCCTCCATGGTCTCTGCTTCAGTTTCTGCCTCCAGGTTCCTGCCCTGAGCTCCTGTCCTGATTTCATGACACACTGTCACCTATGAGCTCAATAAATTCCATCTTCCTGTGAGTTATTCCTGTCACGGTGTTTATCACAGGAACAGACGTCACCTCCAGTGCACTCCTCATCTGGTGAAGGGTACAGGTAGGGATGGTGGGCACCTAGCTTCCCCACTTACCCTTGTGGGCAATCAGAGGCGTACTGTCTCCCGGGTGTCCCTGATCACTGACCCACTCTCCTCTGCCTCCCTCCTGAGTCCTCTGCCATGACTTCTGGGGTCACTTTCCCATCACACAATCTCAGATCTGCTCCAAGGAAGTCCAGTGTTGGTCAAGGCATCTGTTTCAGATGGAGGTGGATGTTCAAATAAACTTCTTGGTCTGCAGAAAACAAGAGTCCTTCACTACTCTTAACTTTGTTTCCAGTTAAGACTCAGACTCTATGCTAAAAAATAAATAAAAAGATAACACCACACTCAGTTTCCAAAAGAAACAACAGCAATGATTAACACTGGAAGGGCCGGAGAGATGCTCAGCAGCTAAGAGCACTGGCTGCCCTTCCAGGGACCCAGAATCAGTTCATAGCACCCACATGGATGTTGTAACTCTGGTCCTACGGCGTCTAACACCCTCTTCTGTCTCCAACCATAGATGTGACTTTAGGCAGAACACTCATACATATTAAAACAATATAATAATCTCTTTTAAAAGATCAACATCAGGTGTGGCTGCTTTTATGGTTGAAGGCTTCCTGGAAATCACCCCTCAGTTTCCCATGTCGTCACTGCTCACCATAGCAGGCTGGACTTCCTGAGATGGACCTCCTCTCAGATAGATAAAGACTCACCTAGACCGTACCATCTGCCCCACTCAGAATGTTCTCCCACAGCACCCCTGTAAGAAGACCTTCAGGAGTCCCTGCATCCTTGCCTACAATTCAGCCCTCAGCACTTGGTTCTCCGAAGGGCCCCCTCAACCCCTTTTCTTACAGGACACACACTGGGGAAGGTGACCTCATCCTCTCTTCCTGACTCCTGTTTGGAAAATGACCATTCACTTCTGTACCTTTTGTGTTCTTCCGGGTTCATAAGCAAAGCCCATGTTGGATGTTCAGCTGCCCTTTTCTTTATTTCAGGGTCAGTCGGATAGAAGGGGGCCAGAACCCAGATACTCTATTTACTCCGGATTCTCTGCCGTTGTACACGGGATTGATCTTTTTGTTTTTCTCCTATGTTCTCATTAGTGCAGCTTCAGAAAGCCCTTTACCACAGTGGGTATTAGGCCACGCTTGCCATCAGGCCAGCCCGGACAGGTTACATTCATCATTAATTGATTTTGCCCTCCCCATAAGGAAGCATAAATTGGCTCTGCCCGTTAGTAATGATAATTCCCTGAAAGGGGTTACAAATCATGCCCCATGTCTAGCCCTCACCCGCAGAGGAGCAGTGTCCACATAAGGAAATGCTGGGCCAGGAGCACAATGTGTGTGACAATTCTACAGTCCAGCAAGATCTCTTCTAAACACAGCCAAAGGCTGACAGGTTACAGCGCACACAGAGCACTCAGTTAGTTTGTGCAGAAGAAACGGACAGAAGTGGGGTGGGGAGGAAGGAAGGGAGGGGGAGTGTGTGACTTTTCCCGGGGCGAGGGGATGTGAGGCCTGGACTGTGGGCCTCAAAAATGACTCCACCCAATTCCAGCGTGGCACACCAATGACTAACGAACCGATTGAATGCCACGGTCACCAATAGACACACAGCTGTGGCTCGGTTGACAGACTGCCTGCCTAGTGTGATTGTATGTATATGTGAGCCCAGAATTGGGCAGGAAGGGAGCTGAATCTCCCAAGGGCTCACTGGCCAGCCCAGGCTAGCTTAACAAAAGGGCAGGCTCCCAGGGTGACAGACCCAAGACAATGAGGTGGGAAGTGATGGGAAGACACAGGGGATCCTGTTCTGGCCTCCTCTGAGCACACTCACACATCAGAAATGTGGATCAAAGAGAAAGAAGAGGGGAAGGGGGAGGGGAAGGGAGGAGAGGAGAAGGGAGAGGGGGAGAGAGGGGGAGAGAATGAGAGATGGAAAGAAGGAGAGAGATTTTAAAGAAGGAGAGAGATTTTAAAGAAACAAAACTAGGGCTAGAAATATGGTTTCCATAGTTAAGAGCAGTGGATGCTTTTCTAGAGGACAGGGGTTCAACTTCTTGCACCCACATGGTGGATCCAGAGGATCCAGTGCCCTCTGTGAGCAACAGGTCCACATACGGTACAAAGAAATAAATGCAGGAAAAATACTCACACATAAAATAAATCTTTTTACAAATTAAGAAGGCTGATGGCTCTGAGAAATGACACCCGCAGTTGACCTCTGACCTCCACATGCACATGTACATGCACACAACTATCTTCACACAGAATGCATTCATTACACACGCGCACATACAAGTGCACACACGTACATGCACACATAGTTGCTATCTGTGCTGCACATTTGGTGGAGTAAAATCTCTCTGAGCTGTCACTTGCCAAACATTCTAGAAATATCCCCTCCCACACTCCCTACTTCTCTGGACTGATGCTTCATCTGCTGGTTCTCAGTGTGTGCTCCTGGGTGGACACAGATAAAGGTGTGGAGCAGCTGTCACACAGGACTCCCTGCCTTGCCTGGCTGGTGGACAATGACCAAGTGTAGTCAGCAAAGTGAATGGTGAATGTCTCTGACATGTGTTAAGGGGCGGGACCAGACCTCTGTTCCATTGTGACTCCTCATCCTGGGACTGAGCACATACAGCTGTTTGCTCCCAGCTGCCTACTTCAATCACCATCTCCAACTTATAGGTGGGAGCCAAGACCCAGGGAGATTCAGGTGTGGACCCGGGCTCAGCCATTGGCTGAGGTAAAACTTACATGTACACTTCTTGATAGGGGCCTTTTACTCTTCACTACACAAATTAGCACACACTGAGGGCAGGGCACTGTCAAAGGTGAGAGTTCTCAAAGTAGGGTCCATAAATTACCTCCACCACCTCCATCCCGCATCCATCCACCTTGACCACCACCTCCAGTACCTAAGAACTTATTATGGAATCAAGTTCCAGACCCAACTCAGACCTGCTGACCAGGTGACTGAGATGTCAGCAGATAGATCTACAAGATGTCAGTAGAGAGTGCTGTCCCTGCTTTTCCAGAATACAGAATATTCCTTGTTCCGTGCACACATTTTACTCAGGGATGGTAATCACCTATAGGTACCCCAACATCCCAGGAGTGAGCCAGAGGCAGGGAGACCTCAAACCTTCTCCTGCCTCAGCCCCGGGCTGGAGGTGGACCCAGGATTGAGCAGCAGGCAGACTGCAGCCAGAGTCAAGCTTGCTCCACAGTCAAGGACAAAGAGGTAGGTCTGACTGCAGCCGGAGGGGCCAGCATGCAGGATCAGGTGCTCACCAGGAAACATGTCCTTCAAAGCCCTCAGTCTCCTGGCAGGGCAAGACAGCCTGGAGGTGGAGAAATGCTAGGGTAACATTTGGGGGAACTGACTGAATGTAGTGTTCAAGCATGATTCCATGAGGACATTTGTACACTTGCTTCTTTCTCCTTCACCAGTGGCTTCTCAAAGACAAAGGCCACTCAGCATCACTAGGGAGACCAAAGCTCCTTCTCCCCAGGACAGAGGACCTAGAGGTGCAGTGGGGACAGTTGGAGACCTGGGAAGATGCTGTCCCCAAGAGTGGGGGTCTCCAGGGAGGGGACATGCTCCAGAATGTCTCTGCATGTGTGGAAAAGAGGAAACCAATGTCTTAAGAAGCTAGTTCCTGCCCAAGTGAGGGCCAGGAGCCCTCCACCCAGCAGGTGGAGATAAGCTCCCACAGGAAAGGGAGGCAGGAGCGGCAGCCATACTTCCTCCCGCCCCACCTTTGGAGCACTGCCTGGCAACAAGAAAGAACTGATGTTTCCAGCTAGAGGAAAGAGGGCCAGAGCTGGGGAGAAGGAGCCCTGCCCATTCCTCGTGAGCTCTTGCCCAGAAACACAAAACACGGACACACAAAGCATGTGACACAGAGCACTGCACAGTACACAGACAACACACCACCTGTGTGCACAGTCAGGATACACATAGCCTCTCTCCTGATGTAATTTCCTGTGCAGGCATAGACAATGACCACTAGAGAGCACCAGAGAGCGAGCCAGCCAGCTCCCTAGATACCCAGGAAAGCGCTCAGGCTCCCACTTCATGCCCTGTGAGAGGAAAGCCCCAGACCAGACACCACCTTCCCCAGCAAATCCTTCCAGATGTATTCATCACCAACCTCACCTTGTCCTAACTAATGTGTATATTGTGTCATTTCTGTCACCCAAAGCATCTCCACATCACCTCCTTAGGCCCCTGGCTCTCTACCCAGTCAATCCTGGGTCGACCTCCAGCCCAGGGCTGAGGCAGGAGAAGGTTTGAGGTATACACCTCAGTCAGCCTTGGCCACTTGGCAAGTGTCTTAGCCACTCAGAGATTATATACTCTTCTATAAAATGGGAATGATGCTATTTAAGAGACTTATTAAACTTTAGCACACAAAAGCATCCTCCTGAGAGCTGCTTGCTGACAGCAGGCTCCTCCCCTTCTGACCATGCCACCTCAACAGGTCATCCTGGAAGCCTGGGCAAAAGGCGTGAATCCCAAAGACAACTCCACCAACCCCAGTAGCTGGAACTTGAAAAGCAGTTTCTTCTTTGCAGGCACAGTGGTCACCACCATAGGTAAAGGGGTGGGGAGCAGGGGTCTCCCCAGGCCTTCCTCAGCTTGGGATCCCTTCCACAGTGGGGCATCAGTGGGGCAAGGATGTGGTTGATCCAGGTGATGGTCCAGGAGACACAGACAAGAACATGGTCAGACAGTAACAGAGGAAGGCAGTCAGGTGTGTACATCCTGCTGTTGTGGGTGCTGGGTTCACCTCCCTGGGCTCCTCTGAAGGGCTTGGCAGATCCCTTCCTCAGCACAGCTGCATGAAGGCAAACCTGGGTCCCTCTATTGACTTCAGTCCTGACTGGCAATGTATTAATACTCTGACTGTTCGTCTGACCACAGTCCAGAAAATTCTCTCAGAGAGAGAGGTAGTAAACAGAGGTCATTTGTGCATAGGGACTGCCCCTCAAAGCTACAGGTGAAATTCCAGTATCCCAAAGAGATGAGGTATCATCAGAAAGCTCACTTCAACCACCCCAGTCTCTCACACAGGCCTCCCTTAATCCACAATCCCAAACACTTTCCTTGGCAATCTAGGAAGAGTATTAGATTATGGGTTGGGGTGTGAATTTAGACCTAACCCAGGGATGATTAGATAGAAACAACATGAACCATCTTGGGGAATCATTCCTGGCACGGAGGCAGAGGATGGCAGTTGGGAGGGCTTCATGGAGGCAACATCACTGAAGAGATGCTCTGTTAGAGATTGTTCTGGCAGAGGATAGAATGACGCCATGAGAACAACTTCTTTTCCTCCCCCATTGGTGATGGAGACAAGCCTCTTCTAGAGCTATGGGGTTGGTAGGAGGCGGTTCTGGTTTTTCTCTTCCCCTGATATGCACACTCTCTTGTCCAGCAGGCTATGGAAACCTGGTGCCCAGCACAGAAGCATGGCAGACCTTCTGTGTCTTCTATGCCCTGGACATTGAGCTGCATGCCCACCTGACTATGCTGGACATGTGAAAGGACCATTCCAGGCATTCCCAGGTAGGATGCTGTCTTCCTGAGCCCCCTGGACAGACAGCTGCAAATGTGGAGATGAGCTTGGGTGCATGAGGGCAGACAGCTGAGAGATTTCAGACAGCTGCAAAGCTGAACAGGGAGACACACAGAAGAGTGATGCAGGCCTTACAGGGCATGGCATGTGAGCATCGAATCGACCTGCCAAGGGTCAAGGGCCAGACACTGAGCATGACTTCTCTGGGAGGATTGTGCCCAGGTGCCAGTCCATTCTTTGCAGCAGAAGTTTGAAAATCATGTCTCCATTTTCATCATGAACTTCCAGCATCCTTCTTCACGGTTCAAAAGTCTCTAGACTACCTAGTGAGCCTTAGAGCTCACTGCCTCAGCAGACCCTAGGACATCTCGTTCCAGATCTGAGTCCCTGAGGGAGCCTATGTAAGTGTGATCCTCAGGTTTGAAGGGGTCTCCCTCCTTGACCAACTAACACATGCCCCTGCCTGAGGAGGCCTGACACAGGATTATCACATGCCCATGGGTACAGCTCCAAACAACCCAATCCATACCCAACTCTTCCTGGGCCCTCCCATATATTTCTGTTATCAAAGGCAGACCCTTCCTTCTCAGCTCCTGCAGGTCATGGGCCTTCCTCTGTTCCTGACTGTAATTGTATGAATTCGAGTTGTAAGAAAAGAAGACTTAGAGCCAAATATCGGGGGAAGGCTGAAATATCAGAGAGAGGAAGCACCACAGTCAATTCTCACCCAGCTGTCTTGAAACTTCCTCAGCCTCGCTCCTGGTTGATTCTGCCTCTGCTGGATTTCTAAGAGCCCTTATATACCCTACCCCATCCAGGTTAGGATTAAAGGTGTGTAGCCTTGAACTCACAGAAACAGAAGAAGTTCTGTCTCTGGAGTTATGGGATTAAGGGTGTTGGTCACCACTCCCAGCTTTCCCTGTGCTGGGATTAAAGGGGTGTGTGACTGACTCTCAGCTGTTTATCCTTGTATTCAAGGATCTGAGCTGTCTGCCTTGGATTTGACTGTGTGCTGCTTCTGATGTTTCAGGATTTATTAAATATCTAACAAATATCCATACCTGACCTTGGGGACCTTGGTCATTCTCATCATCGCACCCATGTTATTCAACTTTGCCTTCACCAACCTCAGCACCATTGGCTTCAGGACTACGTGTCAGTGAGAATGAAATAGTTAGGTAGGTATCCTGGGGCACTCACCAGAACCTGGGGCACATGGAGGTACCTGCTGAGGCTTGTTACCTTGGGGACCCCTGTAGTCTTGGTAGCATCCTCAGAAGTCAGCCTTTCCTGTCACTGGTCCTGGTGCTTCTTATGAGGACTGGGAGAGAGCACCCACATGGAATCTAGGAGTGTCTGTCCCGTCAAACATCAGCCATCCCCTTTCCTGGCAGACACAGACCCTGGCAAACATTAATTCACCATGTATCAAGCTGGCAGTGGTCATCAGCCGGGGATCCCTACTTCTGTCAGTCTGTGGCTGCTCATCAGAGGCCTGAACCTCAAGAATGGAGGAGCCCCTGACCATGACCCTGGCCCCAGCTATCTGTGCATGATCACCAAGTGTTCCTGCCTCACCCCACCAAGCTCATGTCATTCTCTGCCCTTCCTTCCAAACCTACACACTTCCCAAAGAGGCTGGTCAGTAATTTTCCAAAGAAAGAATGGAGCAGCTACACAGTAATTTAGGGGAGATACAAAGACAAAAATCAAAGACTTATGTGAGTGAATATTTGCACACTGGCCGCAGAACCCCTTCCCCTGATCCGCAAACAGGACCTAGAAAAACTCAACAGCATTGCAGCCTTCACACAGTAGCAGAGGGCCTTAGGCTGCAAACAAAGGCGGAGGTGTTTTTGTGTTAGTTGCTACATACTCAGCAAGTCCTCACTTTGTGCCAGGCCTGTACCTGGTCTGGGAATATGACAGTAATTGTTCCTACTCTTGTGGTGTCTTCAGTCTTGAAGGACTGGACATATGGAGAGGTAGCCCCAGTTTGGCACCCTCAAGGCCTTGACTGACTGGAGCAAACCTAGAGAGAATGAGATTCCAGGGCAGTGACTGGGGGATAGGAACTGGGCATACACCCAGGGACACTTTCTATGCGCACAGGAAACTGCCTCATGAGGCTCAGGCCTGCAAGAACTCTGGACTGCCTATCAGCACTTGCCAGCTCTCCTGGGCCACAAGATCCCTCCCCCCATTTCTGGGTATTCCACCACTTTCTTGAAAATGGCCTACAGAGACCTCCTGGTCCTCTTGATTCCCCTTGGGAAGCTGAGTGGGCAGCAGACCCCAGGAGTCTTACAAAGTAAGTTCCCTGGGGCTGAGGCTCCCATGGGAACACACTCTCCATCTATACCTGATCCTTCTGCCAGATTTCACCAGTGAGCCAGAAGGGAGCAGAGGCTGGCCCAATGCCCAGTCTTATAGGGTTAGGGGCTAGCTCCTCCTTGAATGTCCGCTTTCCCCAACTGCAATCTGTATTTGCAGCATTCATGGTGGGAATCCAGGAGGCTGAGGGGAGTCCCGGGGAAGAATCCATATCCACGGGGTGTGGGGGGGGGATTTCTACCTTTCCCCTCTTCAGGACTTCCTGTCACTCGGGACTGGACTTGAATCTGAAGCCCTCCATCAGCTCTATACATGCTGGCCCCTGCCTCTGCTCTTGGTGAATGAGGACTCAGAGACCTCCTCCAGGACAGCAAGCAGAGTCTGGCCCACATGTTCTGTGCACATACAGACAAGCCATGTCCAGGTGGGAGCGTTTTCTTAGAGAGCACCTTCTGCCAGGGCCCTAGAGTGGTGCTCAGGGCAGCAGGTACTAGAGAAAATCCCTGGTCTCACAACTTAAATAGGACTCCTGTGGCAATAAACTTTGCATGCTTCTCTTGCACACTGGATTGCAACACTCTTTTCCACTGAAGGGGGCTAGTGGGGGTCCAGGTTCTTAGGTTCCGTCTCCTGCCTGGAAGCCCTTCCTGTCCTGTTCCCCTGATGTGAGGTGGGCACTCCAACTCTCTGGTGAGTTATCTGTCACTGGGATTGGATCCTTGAGGGTGGGCAGGGCCATCGCACCCTGAAGCACCCCTCCGCAGAGGGAAACAGCCCACGGGCAGGGTTTGCTTAGAGAAGGGCCCCTCCTGGCCTTTCCTGCCTATTCCGGGTTCCTGTCTACCAGGGCGCTCCTGGGCTCTGGCCTCTCCATCATGTGCAGACCGGAATCTCCGGAGGTGCTCTGTTGGGCCTGAGTCCACCGGGTACGGGGCACCGGGCTCCTCCTACTCTCCTACTTGGCTTACCTGGTGCTGGGCGCCGGTGTGTCCTGCGCACTGGAAGGTCGTGCGGCCAGGAACTGCAGCCGCATCTTCCAGCGCGACAAGTAGAAACTGTTAGAGAACTTCACGTGTCTGGATGGCCCACGGCTGGACCTGCTGATACGGGTTAGGGGACTAGAGGAGCCAGCTTGGGATAGCAGGGGTGGGTGGGGCAGGGGGCGGAACCCACAGTAGGAAAGGAGAGTGCTCTGGCCCCGGCAGTGAAGCACTGGGGACAGTTATCCCTTAGAGAGGTGGAGTAGACAGCCTTGGGGAAAACAGGGTTTGCGGCTGGGGATGGACAAGCATGGGGGTGGGCTGGACCCAGTGGAAAGCGGCTAGCAAAGAGCGGAGCTCGAGCTCCATCTTTAAGAAAGTGAGAGGGCAGTACCAGCCCTGTAGGAAGATCCGTCCAGAACCCCGCCTAAGGAATACAAAAGAGCACTTCCCCGGGTCACAAGCTACAAGGCTGTCCGATGGGGCCATCATGGGGATAGACGGGTAGCATTTGGTCTGGCCAGCCTTGTGTGGAGCTTACTGAGGCAAAGGGCCAAGGATGAAAGGCCACATCTAGTCTTTCAGAGGACAGGGGAGGAGCAAATACCTCGAGGGCGTGGCCAGACTCTAGGGAGGAGCATGGGAACTTGGGAGAAAGGGCTCACTGGGTGAAATAGGGCTAAAGTATGCTTGTCTGGGCGGGGCCCAGAGCAAAGGAAAGAAGGAGCTGAGAGTTAGGGGACCTAGACTGAGGTCACTCACCTTACCTAAATATTTGGACATTAAG
Source organism: Sigmodon hispidus (assembly GCA_004025045.1). Classification (NCBI taxonomy): domain Eukaryota; kingdom Metazoa; phylum Chordata; class Mammalia; order Rodentia; family Cricetidae; genus Sigmodon; species Sigmodon hispidus. Next base: position 2,468 of record PVIH01015412.1, on the reverse strand, counting down.
CGCGACACCCTCCCCTGATGCAGATGGAAGAAGTGGAGCAGAAGAAAGTTCAGAGGTCACTGAGCCAGAGGTTCCTCAGAGGGTGAGGACGCTGCAGTCCATAGGGCCGGCAGCAGAGCACATCAGTGCTTGCCTTACCGTTCATTTTACTCCACATCCCTCTGCCAGAAAGCGCAGGGACAGAGCTCAGACCTCGCGCCTCAGTGCAGAACTCTCAGGCAATGGTTCCATTACAGAGAGGGACAGGACCCCAATCCCTAAACTGGAGTTTAGGGATTGGGGTCAGATCCTGCGGGAAGAGACAACCGCTGGGATAGAGCAGGAAGGGTGATGAATGGAAATAGAATTCCAAAACTCTTTACAGGCCCGTAGAGACTGTCTCACCACGGCCAGGACACGCTTCTGTGGCAGCCTCTCCCTTGCCCAGTCCCGGGTCACATATTGTCACCCCACTAGGAGATGCACCCTTGCTCCATTTAGAGATGAACCGAGGCTAAGAGGGGTTTAATGTAAATGCAAGGCGGCATGGCTAAGAGCATCTGGAGGTTACTTTTGTGTAGTCCTGTGGATGTGGATGTTTCAGAATCCCATGATCTTATGTCCAGGGCACAGTATGAGCTCCCAGTCTCTGCTCCTGCTGTCCTTCCTGTCTTCCTGGATGCCTTCTCAATGGAAAGACCCTCAGGAAGGCCAGCTGGAGCATCTCTCCCTCCATGAAGCCTCTGTCCTGCCCTGTGTTCCCTCTCACAGTGTGATAGCCCTAAGAAGACTGCAACCACTCGCTGTTAGTGTTCCATTTTACAGATACGGAAACTGAGATGTGAAGAAGATGTGAGAACCTCCTTCACACCTGAAACAGTCACACTGGCCCATAGCAGAGTTAACTCAGTCCTGTCCCACTGAAGGCCAAGCTCATGTCTGTCATCTGGCCACATCTGCCTACTGCTTCCTGCAAGATTAGGGCTGAGCTAGACAGCAAAAGAGGAGTTAAGCCTGTGGAGATAGATGGCCTAGAGCCCCCCTGACCTGACTTTAGGAGGAGGAGAAGGGGCTGTTCCCATGATCTCTGCCTCTGGGGGGAGCCCTTGATTAGTGGTAGGCATTCCTTGCTCCCAAAAGACTTGAAATAAAGAGGGAGATATTGTGTGGGTTTTACTGGGGACAGGTAAAAAGTCTTTTCAAGCTAGACAGGGCACCAATGGTTAACCAAAGAAACCAGCCCACCTACTTTTAACTGGGTGACTCAGAGAGTTTACCGGGTTACTAACAAGAATGTGGACGACTCAAAAGCAGCTGCATCACTGAAAGTCCACCCTGGCAAGCTGATACCTCTCTACAAACTTTGTATCTAGACAGTTTCCCCTCTCCTCAGCAGTTGTTACTGTGAACTTGACTTAGGGGAGCAGACAGCTGTAACTTTCTGAGCCTTCTCAGCCTGTAAATCATGGAAGCTTCTCTTCTCCTTTCAGGAGGAGGTGCATCATTTTGGAGAAGCTATCTACAGCATGAGGCCTCTATAACAGTGTAGGTGTAGGTGTGGCTATAGAGCTAGGCATGTCTTAGGATGCAGGGCCCAGTTCTGCCTCCCAAGATCCTGTTGGTCACTGCAGCATCTCCCCACAGGATATCATCCAAGCATACAAAAATGGGCCCCATCTCCTGGGCAATACCACCAGCATGGGGTGCTGGGAGTTTGTGGGCTCTTTCTTCTTTTCCATGTCCACCATCACTACCATCGGTAAGGACAGCATGGGGCAAGCTGGTGGGATTTGGGAGGTGACCTCATGCTGAGGGGCCAATACTGGCATTCCAGAGAGTATCATAGGGTGTCAGCCCTGTAAAGCTGTACTATCTGCAAGCATACCCTTTCTCCGTGAAAACAGCATCTCATGCCTCAGGACCCATGGATTTGGTTTCTGCTTTTCATCAGACATTAAGGGAAATGTGTGCCTATTCTATTTTAGGGGCTGCTGCCCTGTAGGAGTTTCGTCGTCCAACCTGGCCCTATAGACCCTCACAGCCCACCAGCACTCCTCAGTCCCTACCATTATCCTCCAGACATATCTCCTCTGGAGAACCAGGCTGAGGAGGAACCTGTCTTGAAAGTACCTGAGGCTATTTGGTGAAAACAGTGTGGACAAAAAGCCCTGGGTCTCTGCAGCCCTGGATCCAGGGAAGCAATGCTGGCCTGCTGCCCTAATGCCCTTGCCCCTCAGCATCACCTACATGACCCAGGCCTTACCACCAGGTGGCAGGCTCACACCACTGCCAGGCTCTATCTCCCCTCTTCCCTGATCAGCATCCTTTTGATCCATCATGTCTTCTCAGCACCCACAACTATCAACTCCTACACACCCACACACCTCCACACACCTCCACACACCTCCACATACCCCACACACCCCACACACTTCCACACACCTCACACACCTCCACACACCCCACACACCTCCACACACCTCCACATA
>PVIH01015411.1:0-49788 GCA_004025045.1 Sigmodon hispidus | reverse complement strand
TGTTGTATCCATCTTGTTAGTGTGTGACGTTTTATAGGAGAGTTGAGACCATTGATATTAAGGGAAATTAGTGACCATTGATTCATATTTCCTGCCATTTTTGGTGGCAACTTGTTTGTATTTCCTTTCTCTAGGGTATTCTTCTGTGGACTTATTGATTGTTTGTGATTTCATGGGTGTATCTGGGGTCCTTAGGTTGCAGTTTTCCCTCTAATACTCTCTGTAGTGCTGGATTGGTAGATAGATATTCTTTCAGTCTGACTTTGTCTTGAAATACCTTGTTTACTCCATCTATGGTGATTATAATTTTGCAGGGTATAGTATTCTAATTTGGCAGCCATGCTGTTTTAGCATCTGTATAACTTCTGACCAAGCCCTTCTAGCTTTCATCGTTTCCATTGAATAGTCAGGTGTTATTCTTATGGGTCTGCCTTTATATGTGAGTTGGCCCTTTACTTTTGCAGCTCTTAAAATTTTTTCTTTGTTCTGTATGTTTTGTGTCTTGATTATAATGTGACGCACTGACTTTTTTTGGGGGATCATATCTATTTGGTGTTCTGTAAGCTTTTTGTATCTTTATAGGCATTTCCTTCTTCAGGTCAGGAAAGTTTTCTTCTATGATTTTATTGAAAACATTATCTGTGCCTTTGAGCTGGTATTCTTCTCCTTCTTCAATTCCTATTATTCTCAAATTAGGTCTTTTCATGGTGTCCCAGATTTCCTGAACATTTTGAGTCATGGCTTTTTTAGTTTTACTATTTTCTTTGACTGATATATCTATTTGAGCTACTGAGTCTTCCACTTCAGAGATTCTATCTTCCATCTCTTGAATTATGTTTGTTATGCTTGTATCTGTGGTTCCAGCTTTTTTCTTCAGGTTTTCTATTTCCATCTTTGCATCATTTTGTGTCGTTTTTATTACTTCTATTTCAGATTTTATTTCAACTTTTATTTCAGCTTTTAATTCTGCTTTTATTTCAGCTTTTAGTTCCTGGCATGTTTCTTTCATAGATTTTTTTTTCATCTCTTCCAGTTTTTTGTTTGTATTTTCTTCTATTTCTTTAAGGCTTTTTTCATATCTTCTTTGAGAGCTTCGATGATCATCAAAAAGGAATTTTTGGTGTTGCTTCCTTCTGTTTCCTCTTCATTGCTCAGTTCAGGTCTTGTATTTGTGAGATCGCCACTCTCTTCTGGAGTTACTATGTTTTTCTTTGTATTATTATGTAATTTTTTCACTGACATTTGCCCATGGCTTCAGTGGTTCAGGATTAGATGGCTCATGTTCAGTTGTGGCACTCGGGTTTGTGTGCCTCCTGTCACCTCACTATTCAGGGTCTGAGTCTGTCCTTCAGAGAGCCCTGTAGTTGTTGGTTCGGTCAGTTCAAGGTGCTGGTGGGTAGCAGTGCAAATTCCCTCAGCTGGAGCTGTGGGTATGGTGACAGGCAGAGTTTATCTGCCCCTGCTCCAGAGTGTGCTAGGACTCTGCAGGAAGCACTTGGTCCCGGAAGTGGAACCGGAAGCTATGGAAGCTCAACTCTTCCTCCCAGGCTGAAATATAGGCGCTGGGGCCTGGTGACCCCTCCTCACCTCCGGGCAGGGTCTGAGTCTGTCCTTCAGAGACCCCTGTAGTTGTTGGTTTGCTCAGTTTGAGGTGGTGGTGGGTAGCCATGCAAATTCCTTCAGCAGGAGCTGTGGGTATGGTGACAGCCAGAGTTTATCTGCCCCTGCTCCAGAGTGGGCTCGGACTTTGCAGACAGCACTTGGTCCTGGAAGCGGTACCGGAAGCTATGGGAACTCAACTCTCCTTTCCAGACTGGGATATATTCCCTTGGGCCTGATTACCCCTCCTCACCTCTGGGCGGAGTCTGAGTCTGTCTTTCAGAGACCCCTGTAGTTGTTGGTTTGCTCAGTTCGAGGTGGTGGTGGGTAGCTGTGCAAATTCCCTCAGCAGGAGCTGTGGGTATGGTGACAGCCAGTGTTTATCTGCCCCTGCTCCAGAGTGCGCTGGGACTCTCAATGCTGAGATTATTATCTAGAGTCACCATGCCTTGCAGCCCTGTGATATCCACCATTTGATGTGGCTGCAAGTCTAGGCATAAGACCTGTGTCTAAGAAAATTTCACCTTGAGCCAGTCTTAATTTGAGCTACAGAAGCAGTGAATCATGACCTCACAAAAAGCAGATACAGAAATCAAATATTAAACTAAGTGACAAAGAATTAGTAGTTTCCAGATATTTTCAATGGTGTTATCATTTTATTAGAAAATGCTTTTCATGTGAGGGTTCTTAAAATTCTGACTGTAAAAACTTTCACATGGTAGTAAGCCATTTTTGAATCTCATGGAACAAAGTTTTGCATTAAGACTTTCATTACTTCCCTCATAAGATGAAAAGCATACAGCCTCTGCTAAGTTACTTTACCTCCTCATCTGATGTGTGGAAGTTCATGTGGTGCTCATAAAACAGTCACAGTTATTTTAAGACTTTCCCTAATACATTATTCATACATAGAATCTGCACTATTATTTTCTGTCCATCAGGTAGTGATATAAAGCAAGTGGGTGTGTTTATCAGTGACATCAAGATTTATGCAGCTAAGTAGTTCTCTGCTTAATAAGATGAAGCTGAAGGGCCATCAGCTGAAATCAAATTGAAGTAATGCAGTGTGTCCATCATATTTTCCAAATGCTTCCTTAGTCTGGCAGAGAATTAAGGATTACTAAAGGGATCTGTATCAGTTAAGCTGAGACCAGCAACCAGACAGTCTAACTTCAGCACTCCTTCTTCACCTAGTGATTTGAGACTTTATCTGTGACGGAAGTGAACAGCAAAAATAGCTATAAACAGAATAGCAAAAACAAAGTCCATCAAAAACACAAAAAGTAGTTTTTCATCATAATGGGATAGAGATTTCTGGTAAATATCAATTTTTTAAAGTTACTAATTTACAGTTAACTCATAACAACTAAAGTATTACATCTTGATAATTATTCTGGCTTTTTGTTGATGGAAAGGAGAAATGTAGAAAGCCAAATATTATTATAGCTAGCAAAAGTCACACAAAATATTTAGTTTCCTTACACACTCATTTTGGCTAACAATGATTCAAACTATATAGCTGTATTATCAAATGCTTGTAAATCTTAAGCTACCAAGATAACTCTCTACCTCTGTAGCAACAGCTCTATCAAATCTAAGAATGAAGAGAAATTAGTTTTAAACCATGTTGCCAAAACTAATTAAAATAATGTTAATAACATCAACAATTGTTGAAATTATTTTAAAAGATTTATTATGTCTCTTTCTTTGATGAACATAAAGTCTCAGCTTTTTAATGTTTAGAAAGGTATTCACTGAGTATTAAGAAGTAAACAATATAAAATAAAAACCAGAATACTATAATGGTTTAAATTACCTAAATTCTTCACATTGATTTCTACTCTTTTAAAGCATTTATACTATCTTTTTTATTGATATAAACCAAGAGTTGTTGTAGGTAAAGCATGATTCTCCCTTCAAACAAAACTTCTAACTTCTTTATTCTTGCTTCAAACTTCATATAAGATATTGAGAATTTTGTGCTGTAATGAAACACTGAATCTCCTCTCTAACATAATAGAACTGATTCCTTCTCTCTAATGTGACCTTACTATCTTCATTATCAAAATTTCCCTGTGCATTCATTTTTATCAGCATAAGCATTAAATGGACAGCTCATAGTTTTAAAGAGCCCCTTAAAACACTTAACTACCTGCATGTACAAAACTATCATTTTGCTCTAATTTGCTGTGTAGCTTTAAAAGCATTTGTTTGTTGCCATGTTTAAAATCAAGACTATCTTCCATAGGCTGAACTTCAAGGTTCAATTTTCTCTAGTGATGATATGGGGGGCAGGGCAGATAAGTGAGGAAGTGAGGCCTACATGGTAAAAGAAACTTCCTAGAAGTAAATTTGGTTAGGTTTTTTTCAAACCCTGGTTTTCTTCTTTTTATTTTATTTTATTTTATTTATTATTATGGTTCTCTTCTTGATGTGCTTTCTCATCTGCTATGATGTGAGCAGCCTCTAGCTTGGGTTTCACCACCATCTGCTAATTTCATCAGCCCCACCACACTTTATATGATAGGCTCAATCTCTACAAAGCTTTGAGCCAAAATGAATCTTTCTTTTATGAATAAGATTTCACCTGGTTCTAGAGTCACTATGATACAAAATAAACCATTTATTTCTACTCTATCTCTTCTATATCTTTAATATTACTTAAATAATATTAAAAAATAATATTTAGGGAAAATGTTCCTAAAACACCATGTGTCAACCATAGTTTTTGTCATAATAGACTCAATGACCAACTTCACATCTTATCAAATTTGATAGAAATATTTTCTTCAGTGAGTTATTATTTTTGGAAGTGTTTTATTCTTTTTGTATATTATGTTTCTTTTCAAAAAATTTCTGCATAGAAAATTACTCACTGATTTTATAATATTAAAAATTTTTAAATGTTTATGTGATTCAGAATTCACTCCTTAAATACTATATGTACTTTAGGTTTTAGTATATATGAATATTTTTAAATAATCTCATTCACTAGTATCTTCAGAGAATAACATATTCTGAAGCTATTTTCATGTGTCACACACCCACTGAAGATTGAGACATGACTACCTAATTGTATATAGTAGTCTTTGGAATATTATCCTTTAAAACTAACTGATCCACAAAAAAACCTTTATTCCAATACATTTTAATTATCTTTAGAAGCAACAACAGTTTCACAGACTCTAAATCAATAGTTCTTATAGGTATTCTTCACTTATTTCTGATTTGATGTTCACTATCTAATTACCCACATTTAAAAAATATATAACTGATATGATGGTCACAATCTTTATTTCCTCTTTGTAAAATTATGTACAGTTTAGTAACTACTCTCCCATATCTAATTATGCTCAGGAAATTCTTCTGTGAATTAGAAATTGTGACTCACACCTATGATCTTTGCACTTTGGAGGCTGAGACAAAAAGTTTGTTCCAATTTCATGGTATGCCTAAGCTGCAAAGTGAACTTCAGGATAGCATGGAGTATAAAGTCATATTCTTAATAAAAAATAAATAAATAAATAAAAGGAAATGAAAATTTATCATGACAAAAAAAAACCCAAGAACTTTTGTCGCGTGCCACCTCGTCCCGCAAGGAAGACGTGACACCCAGGATCTTCTTTCAGCAGTTTTATTCAAGAACCTTGAATTCTGACTTCTCACTTACTTACTTTCTTACTTACTAATGACGGGGACTGACTGACTTGCTACATGTTCTCTCTCATTCCTTCTCCTTCTGACCACGGGGAAACCCACCCGCAGCTTAAATAGCCTCTGGACAGCCAACCCCAATACTCCACGTAGGCACTACCCATAGGTCCAGGTACGCAGAAGCAAGCCATATCCTCAGCCTTAGCCATATATGGAGCTGTTTACCACAGAGAGTGCTCACGGCCCGGAAGGTGGAGGCGTGGCTACAAGCAGCTCTCCACAAACCTTTACTATTTTTTCAAATTGCTTTAGATCTCTCCAAATCAACGAGTCTAAAAGTTCATTCCATTAAATGATATAAAAGCCTCATGAATATTCTATTCTGAGTCCTTACTATCCCTCATCTCACTTGTTTTTTGTCAATTACATTAACACTTTTTCTTCTTTTCCTATGTCCATCCTGGTGTATTCTTCTGGCCTTAAATGCAGCATTTATTTTATCTAAAATTAAAGTTCTTTAAATTTATTCCCAGTTTTCTCTTTTAATTTATAATGTGTATGCTTAAATATCTGACCATCATAGCTTCTGCATTGTCCATTCTATAGAAATTTGTTCTTCCATGATTATTTCTCTTCTAAAACTTTATTTGCTTCAGAACAATTACCATTTGTACTGTTAAATAATTGTGGGATGAGTTCTTGTGTTTCATCCCTAGAAACTGAGCATAATGAGAGACAAAGCTGTTTTAAAATGACCCATTACTCCACAGTGATCATCTCAGAGAAGTGCTAAGTGGGAAGGGTCTGCTTAGCTAGAAGCCCTGAGCATGGTATAACCTCATGAAAACATGAAAAATGCTTGTAGAAGCAGTATTGGCGTCACATTAAACTAAGCTGTATATAAATAAATGTTTGTCATGTGTTCTTGGAGATAGAGCATTATAATAAAAAATGATGCTTTTCTCTTTCAATGATTATATCTTTTCCATAAATCTCTTTTTTTCTTAAATTATTGTCTATTCTCACTTTAATTTAATTAACAACAGCTTACTTTTGTTGGTTCATTTGTGTTTCTGTATATAAAATGAGTTATTTAAAGAAAGATTTTCATTGAGCCTTTCATTTTCCTTGCTGTGTTTTAAAATTATGATATGGTTGAATGAATATTAGCTATATTTGTTATTTTGTTATTTATTGTCCTTGTATTAGCTCTTACTTCAGCTTCTTTGTCATTTATTATGTGGTTTTAATTAAGCTTTTTATATTATCCCATTATATCTTTCTTAAAACAATCCCATTATATCTTTCTTAAAACAATACAATTATAAATTTTCTTAAATTTTAGTTTTGTTCCTACTTGTACTATTGTTTATAAATAATGTAAGTCTATTCTTAGTACATTATTTAGAGGTAGTATGCTCAAATGTATATGAAAAATATCTTCATTATCATTTCCATGTCTCTCTTGGCATTGTCATGCTTTTCCCAAGCATGTGTATAAACATATATTTTATAATCATCAATTATTTTAGATTTTAGATCTATCTGTTTTTATTTTCAATTTATGGTTGTATTGACTGCATGCATATATGCATACCATGTGCATGCTTAGTGCCTGAGGCTAGAAAAAGGTATTTTATCTCTGGAACTGGAGTTACATACCATTATTGTGTGTCACCCTGTAGATATTAAGAATTACAACCATAACCTCTGAAATAAGAATATGGGAATTTTACCACTGAGATATTCTGTGGAACAATTTTTTTCTATACAATCAATATGTATTACACTCATTGGTTAATAAAAAGCTGACAGTCCACTATCTGGGCAGGAATTTAGGTGGAAAAGTCAAACTGAGAATACTGGGAATGATAGGCCAAGTTAGGTGTGGCAGCCAAATGTAGAGGAAGCAAGATGAGAAAGCCATACTGAGAGAAGGTAACAAGCCAGGTGGTAAACAATGATAAGAATTATTGGTGAATTTATATGTAAGCCTGAGGAGGTACTGACTGAGCATTTAAAAGTTGTATTAAGTCTCTTAGTGGTTATTCAGGAACTAACAGATAGAAGACAACAGTCTATTTAGAGAAACATCTCTCCAAGACCTTTCTTTCTTCTGTGAAAATTCATTTTTAAAAATATCTTCAAAATAAACCCAGCCACTTTGAACTTGATAGAAAAGAAAGTGGGAAATACACTTCTACAAATTGGCACAGGCGACCACTTTTAAATATAACACCAGTGGCACAGACTCTAAGACCAACAATCAATAAGCGGATCTCCTGAAGCTAAGAAGCTTCTGTAAAGCCAAGGACACTGTCAATAGGACAAAATGACAGTCTACAGAATGGGAAAAGATTTTTACCAACCCTACAAGTGATAGAGGACTGATCTCTAAGATATATAAAGAGTTCAAAAATCTAGAGCCCAAAACCTTGAATAACCCAATCCAAAAATGGGGTTCAGATTTAAAAAGGGAATTCTCAGCAAAAGAATTACAAATGGCTGAAAGGCACCTGAAAAAGTACTTATCATCTTTAGCCATCAGAGAAATGCAAATCAAAACAACTTTGAGATACCACCTAATACCTGTTAGATTGGCTAAGATAAAAGGGACAGATGATAGCCTATGTTGGAGAGGATGCAGAGCAAAGGGAGCACTTCTCCGTTGCTGGTGGGAGTGTAAGCTTGTTCAGCCACTTTGGAATGCAATATGGTGGTTTCTCAGAAAATTGAGAATCAATCTCCCCAAGGACCCAGCAATACCACTTCTGGGTGTATACCCTAATGTTGCACAGTCATACTCCAAAGGCATTAGCTCAACTATGTTTATAGCAGCATTATTTGTAATAGCAAGAACCTGGAAACAACCTAGATGTCCTTCAATTGAAGAATGGATTAACAAACTGTGGTACATCTACACAATGGAACACTACTCAGCAGTAAGAAAAAATGATATCCTAAAATTTGCAGGCAAATGGATGGACTTGGAGAATATTCTCCTGAGTGAGGTATCACAAACTCAGAAAGATAAGCAGGGGATGTACTCACTCATTCGTGGTCTCTAAACAAACTAACAAGAAAAAAGCCAAGCATGCCCAAGCTGCAAACCACAACCACTGAACAGCTTGGGATCAGAAACACCTTGGACTGACTCTTTGGATCCCACTCCACCTAAAGGAACACCTAACTCACTCTTGAGGGAGCTTGAGGGAGCGGGGACAAAACTGGATCTGCCAGGAGTGGAGACTGAACTAAGCAATATTGGGTCAGTGGGACCATGGGACTGTCTGCTGCCTGCCCAGGGAGGGGATAGTGAGTTGTGGAGAAGAAAAAAATCACCTGATGTTGCGGGAGAGGCAAGGGACCTTGAATAATGATATACAGAAAAAAAATAAAACCCAAAAACCACAAAAACAAAAAAAAACACCAAAAAAACAAAAAACAGAAACAAGAAAAAACAAACAAACAAAAAATATCTTCTTTTTTCCAAGAGTAATTATTTAGTCAGTGAAATAAGGAAATTGTAATAAGGAATTTGCCTTTATTGAAATATCTAATAGTGTACTATAAGCAAGATAAAATACTTATAATAATGATTCTACACTTAGAAAAATATTATTATTAGATTTCCTTTGCTATCTTAAGGATTTTATTAGTTGCCCTTAAATACTGTTTTAAAAGACAAAGCAATCATGATAAAATATTTAGATGAAGTTATAATATAGATGCTAGTTAAATGGGAATAAAATGTAAATCAAATATCAAATTAAATATAACCTGTAATTGTCTATTTTTCTGTGCTGTTTAGCATATGACTCAATAAGGGTTCTGTAATTTTAGGCTGGAATAATACTTGTTGAATTTGTTAAATATACAGGGCACCACTTTATCTTTCTGACGTCTTGCATAAAATAGATCAAAAAAGTAAATCCAGATATAGAAAAAGTTATTTTTACTCAGGAACATAACTACTTAACTAATAGCCATGTTAGATATTTTAACATTTTCAGTCACAAATTTTATATTTCATTCCATGTTTATATTAAGAAAAATGTATGTAGTATTTTACATATTTTTTAAAGTTCCTACCTTATTCAAGTTAATATTTTTTTCAATACACTATTGTTAAAAGTAAAAGAAATTTCAGTATAACTGACTGTGGCAATCTTTATCTGAACTCACTTTTACAAAGGAAGTATGTTCCTTAGTGAAAGTTCATGGATGTGTATCTTATTGGTAAGATAAAAAATTTTTGTTTCTTATGTATTTTTTTCTCTAAGGACATAAGTGATTGAAACAAGTTTGAGAATTTCTTTTTTTGAGTCTTTTTTTATTATTATGAATAAAGTCACATTTTCTATCTGTGTATATCCTTGTTCAAGGTCCCTTCTCCCTCCCACATCCTCCAGTCACACTCTCTTCTCCACATTTCCCCATCTCCTCCAAATTAAGGCAGGAAACATTAACTTTAATTAGCATGTTAAATATCATTGATATTTAATTTTAAACAAGATATTTGTCCACTATAGAGAGTGCCATTAAAAAGTGTCATCTATATATTTATAGAAAAGACAGCAAATATAGTTTAATCTATCCAAATAAATCTAAGTCCATTTTTTATAAACAAATTGCATGTGAGTATAATAACATAATATTCTTTTTTATATTTATAAATTCAGGATAGCTTAATGTTCTAAGATCCAGTAACAATCAGCTAACAGAGCTTATTGTGTTGAGGGAAATTGAATTTAAATTTTTCATTCCTCATTCCCGCAGTTGCTTCATTTCCTTCTGTGCTAGTATTTTGGTTGTCAATGCTTTGTCTTTCTAGAAGACAAAATGTTCCAGTGTCTCCATGATAGATAAAAGCAATGCTGATTTTAATGACAGACAAATTGTTCAGAATTGATACAAAGACCAGAAACAAATACAATGATGGATTTTGGAAGGTGATCATATAAATCTGATATAGTTTTCCTCTTCTATACATAATAGTGCTATTCAGAAGACTTCTCAAGAAAATATGTGGGTATGAGCTACTAAATTTTAATAAAAGATTCAGAATGTAACATTTTAAGTTGTTAATTGTCTCCATGGTTATCAAATATTAAATAGTATAAAGTCTTCCTTTAATAATAACATGAAACTATCCAAAAAATTATGAATAGTCAAAACATGAAATCTTTTAGAAAATATATTTAGAAAACAAGTTTGTCATGAATAAAATTTTATATATGAGAATAAAGAGAAGAAAAAAACTGAACACATCATTATTCCCAATTGAAGCAGATCTCCAAAAAGTTTCCTCATCTCAATAGTACCATTTGTGAGACTGATAACTATACTTCCATTTTTTAAAATAGTATATAAACTCCTGAGCAAGGTATCACAAACCCAGAAAGATAAGCAGGGGATGTTCTCACTCATTAGTGGTCTCTAAACAAACAAACAAACAAGAAAAAGGCAAAGCATGCCCAAGCTTGAAACCACAACCACTGAACAGCTTGGGATCAGAAACACCCTGGACTGACTCCTTGGATCCTACTCTCCCTAGAGGAACACCTGACTCAGTCTTGAGGTTGGGGGGAGAAAACTGGAACTTCCAGTAGTGGAGACTGAACTAAACAATACTGGCACAGTGGGACCATGGGACTGCCTGCTGCTTGCCCAGGGAAGGAATGGGGAGTTGTGGAGAAGAGAGAATGACCTGATGTGGTGTGAGGGGGAAGGGACCTTGAATAAGGATATACAAGGATAGAAAGAATGACTTCTTTGTTCATAATAAAATAAAATAGTATATAAATACAGAATAAAAATAATAAGAATCTTTCAGCAGAAACTCAGATTCTGTTTTCCCCATTGTTACTCTCTGAAAAAGACTGATGTGTAAAATTGCTTAGGAGATGGATTTCATTGTTTCTTTTTTAGTCAGTTAAGTATCAGGAAGTAAATAATGTGTTAACACTTAGGTATTTTAGCTGTAAAAATATTTTACAACTATGACTAAACCAATGACTTCAAATACATTAACAATCCCATTCACAGATAAAGTGGTTGGACAACATTGTACACTTCAGAAAACTTGGAGGGAGGTGGTTTTGGAAGAAGAAATAGTTTAAAGTAGTTATTATGAACTTGTGAAATGGCTTAGCAAAGAAGATACTTGTCAAATCATCTGAGTTGTTTCTTGTGAACCTACGTAGTCAAAGCGAAGGATTTTTTTAAACCCATAAGTTTAATAAAAATAGATGCCATTATGTTTGGCTTTTGTAGGCTTTCTCTTAAAATTTCTAGTAGTTTTAAAATAATAATCTTGAAATGTGGGTTTAATTTTCTTTAAGCTCTAGTAAGTTCTGAGCTATCAAGTGAATATTTTATACAATGCATATGACAATTTCCTACTCCATCAATAATCACTGTATACATGTTGTAGCATCATCTAATAAGATATTTAGTATGTAAATGGGCTGATCATAATTCTTAGATTGCTGATAATGTTGTAATAAATATTTCATTTTTATAGAAAATGATGAACGTAAGGAATTGTTTACCAGTTATTTATGTGACAGAAAACATAAAAAGAACTAAAAGATATTAGGAAAAGAAAAGAATACAGGCAAGCACTGAGAAAATAAATAATATAATACAAATTACCAAATGAGACAGAATTGAAATGTCTTGAAAAAACATATACAACTGACAAATAAACACTATAAACCCTCCACATTCTTGGCCTTCAAGTAATGCACACTAAAACTATTAATTCTTTAAAACTAATTTTACTTAGGCTAATTCTTTAAAATTATTTAAACTACTTCAAAACTGCTCTCAGACAAGTCAGAACTGTCAATACAAATGGCAAAAAAAATGACTTCAATTTGATGAAAAAGGAAATTTTACACTCTTGGTAGGAGTGTAAACTAATGAAAGAAACCATGTCAGAATTGGGACTGAAATTTTCTCAAAAGCTATAAATATAACTATCATTTAGCCAGTATATGAGTCTTTTATATATACCCAGTTATCTTAATATTCTACTATGGAGACATTCGTATATTATTTTCATTTATTTTTACTGCTTCTCCATTTAATAGATAAGTAATAAAATTTATCTAAATGACCATTAATGGGTGGATTAATTGTATATTAAATATAATGAAAATGTCATGAACATACACACACACAAACATACACAAAATGGAGCATTATTTAGATGTAAAGAAAAATTGAAACCATGAAGTTTGCAAGTATGGAACATGGATTAAAATATATTGAGTCTGGTAGCTCAGACTCTGAAAGACAACCATGATAATTTTTTCCCTCAAATTTATATCATAGCTTCAATCTTTTGGGGTATTTTTGTGTTTAAAATAGAGCACAAGTAGAAGATCTGATATTAGAATGGGGCCTTTTGGTGGAAGGAACATATAAAGAAAGCAGAGACAATATATTTAGGTAAAAGAAAAGCAGACATGTAAAACACTGAAGGAAAATAGTACAGAAGAATATAAAAAAATCAGAAAGGCTGAGGAGAAGCTAACACATAGAAAGGACATGTAAAAAATAAGAAAATATACTCTGTCAACTAAAACAAAAGTATATAATTTGAGGGATCTTAGAATGTATTTTATATGAAGGAAGGAGAAATGTGAGTTAGGGATTAAGTAATGATGAGAGAGAGGCTGGAGGTTTGAAGGAGATAGTTGAATTAACCAAAACAAAATATTTATGAGTAAGTCTACTGAAAGCCCCGGTTGGTAAGCTAATATAAATTTAAAAATCAGTCTAAATAGAATTATAATAAATGAGTAAGGGACTGGAGAGTTTAAATGCACTGATTGTTCTTCCAGAGGTACTGAGTTCTATTCCCAGAAACCACATGGTGGCTCACAACCATCTATGATGAAATCTGGTGTCCTCTTCCGTATATGTATAATAAATAAATAATTTTTTTTTAAAAAATAAATGAGTTTATTTCCAGAAATCTTGGGTTTTTAAACGAAATTTGCCATTAATGATACAGGTTACCTTTCCACCAATTATTGTTCAAGTTGGCCCCAGAGTTCTTAGAAGTAAAACAATATATTAACATTGCTTTTGATTATCTACCATAACTACATTACTAGACCTTTCTCCTCAAAACTCCCATCAGTGTGATTGGATCACATACACAAATTAATTTTAAATAAATTGGAATGCTTCTGCCATGCTGTTTGGTCTACGTAGTCTCTACAGGAATTACTGGAGCTACCAAGAAAGAAAAGACTGTTACCATATCAATGTGCCAGGCAAAATATAACCAAAACTGTAAAGGGTAATTAAACACTTTCTTATTGTATTTGAATCTTTCTCCAAAGGAAAGAATTCATATCTGGTACTATAATTTTAGTCAGAAATCTATGATGATAATGGTCATAGTCCTGAGGGTACAATTAAGTTTTACTATCTTAGTAAATGATTATGTGTCAAACTACCTTCTAAATATTTGTATACTTCCATAGTTCTTGACTGCTCTCAATCTTTGAGAAGATGTCATCAGTGAATGGACCGATGAATAACTCTGAGAGTACACACAGTTAAGAAAGTGAATCTGCTGAGAGTGGATGCTGAACTAAGTGACATAGGGACCTTGGGACCTGCTGCCCTTGCTGGGGAGGAGATAAAGTGATGGGGAGAAGAGAGAGTGACTGGGAGCGCTAGGAGAGGGAAGGCAGTTTGAATAAGGGGATACATGGATAAAAATATTACTTTATTTATAATAAAACAAAGAAAATGAAACAAAGGATAATTTAAAAAATAAAAAAAGAAACTAATATCTGAATGGTAACTCTATATCATCCTACATCAAGGTTCAGAGACAATTTTTGAAAAGAGTTAGGATGCGTTAAGAGCTAAGGTTAAAAAGGAGTAATATGAAATGGCATCTTCTGAAGGTGACATGGCTATCATTTTCAAGAATTCCTAGCCACTCTAGTTACCCACAGAAGACTGACAGTGATTCACACCAGCCAAAATTTTGACACAGGTGGAAGAAGTTATCTTCATGCCCAAGCACTTTTTGACCCCTTATTTGAAGTTGGTAGTTGCTGGACATAGGGGAGAATAATTTTTACTTGATTGTATGGACAATAATAGTTTCCATGCTACAGTAGAAGGTTCCACATTTGGGCACATGTTTTAATTTCTAATTGTACTTCTATAAATGTGAAAATAAAAAATGTGAAAGTGGGAGCAAACATATTAGGAAGCATATGAGGTGAGAGTTGGGGGGCTGATAACTAGAATAGATTTCATATTTCATTATATATATAATTCTTTAGAATAAAGTCAAATTACTACTCATGAAAATTTGTTCATTTTTATTTTTTATTTTATGTGTGAAAATGTTTTCGTGCATATGTATATACATACCACTTGCATTCCTGGTCCTCAGAAGCCAGAAGATTTGTGTGGCTCTCTAGACATGGAGTTAAATATGATAGAAAGCTGTGAAATATGTGTTATTTGGTATGTGTTGACCTGGTTCCCCTCAAACAGTATACAATATTCTGAACCCTTGGGTTAACCCAACCCTAAATCAAATTAATTTAAAAAGAAAAGCCTACCTTGTAAGGAGAGGAAGACAGAGCTGTAATATAATGAATGTGATTTTTGTTGTAATCAAATTGTATGTATAACATTAAAAATAAAAAAGGAATTAGGTAAGAAAGATGTGATAGATGCTCAAGAACTAGTTGCTTTAACTTTTGGTGTTACCGGGTCCAGCAGCTTGTTGCTTCAGTTTCATTTTATAACTGATAATTGATAAGTAAAGTAATATTGCCTATATTCCAGCCTAGTTTATTGCATATATTGAAGCTAATGTGATTATTCTTACTCTGGACTACAGTATTCATAAACTGAACCTGATTTTCTAAACAGTACTAGAGTCATTCAATAGGCAAGAAATTTATGAATAACAGAGTCACACAGAGAAAGTATAAATATCTCTTCACAGAAAATATGTAATTTTAAAATATAAGTAAACCCAAGAAATTCCTGTTTCTCATTGATTTTGACAATTATCAATAACTGAGTTTAGGGTTTAGTCTCTTGAGAAACATCAGAATATTCCTATTTATTGCATTATTTATGAAGAAGCATGGATTGCTTCTGAATTTATTAACTAGTTCATTCAAATAAGTCCTACCCTGCCCTTCTGTTCCTGATATGATAATATTGTCCATTAAATGGTATATTATTATATTTAGAACCCAAGTCATGTCCAAGTCCCATTATCTTAAGTTATTACAGTAAATCCTTAAGTTCAGATATCCCTTTGGTACTACAGCAATCATAAATCTTGAGCCTTCTCTTATGAATGTTAACTTCACTTGCTCCTTATCCAAGGCTGATGTGTTGAAGGAAGAACTTTTAAGATCAATTATTTGTTATCAACCTCTGCTAGTCTACTGTATTTTATTTTCCAGCTAGGACACATCCATGTTAATGTGTCTGCTCTCAGATTTTAATGAAGCCCCAGCACATTATTGTTAGTTTATCTGAACTATTCACTTTTCACAGCGTATATAGGATTATTTATTAAACAAACAAAAAAACTCAACACTTATGCTCCAAGTGCTAGAGCTTCATTAATTGAAGTCATGTCTTTGACCTACCAGCTATTCCATATTATTCAGCATTTGTGTGAGTTACAGTAGAGGTCTACTTTTTCCAATTTAGCTTGTCTGAAGCAAAACTTTCCTGATAGACAGTTTATTCTAGTTTGCAGTATTAGGGGGGAAAAGTATTTGTTTTAACATATCTATTACAATAAAATATCCAGATAAGAGAAATGTGAGAACTCCAATAAAGAATCACCTTTTTCCTACAAATCTTATTTTAATTACACCAACATATGACCCCATGCATTCTTACTATAACATAAGCCATCATTAAGAGTTCATCAGAGAGAGAATAAATTTATTATGTAAATTAAAAATGTAATAGAAAAAAAGAAAGATTTTAGAACATGGTTTGCATTTCTGTGCCATAATGCTTAAAGAAATGACTCATTTCTTCCTTTAGTAAAAACTTATTTTCCATATACAAGCACATAGCTTTAGATTCATTAAAAAGTGTCGATCATAGAATGTTTTCTGTCCCTTGACTCTTAAATTCATTTGTGTATCTATCACTCCAAAATAGTCAGGTAGAAAAATATCTAATCTTCATATTTTGCTTATATTTAAAAATCCTCCAAACTTAGATAAGGTTGATTTTATTGGATGTCTTTTATATTAGGGAACTAGCCAAAGGTCCAGTTGATTGATCCAATAGACTTTTGATAGTTCCTCTTGTTTATCAACAGTTACATTTACTAATATTGTACCATTTTAATAAATCAACTGTTGTTTATGGCCTGGACTTTTTGGTCTGGCCCTTTGGCCCGAACCCACACACACTCAATCTAGCAGTCCCACAGCTCCACAGAATCACACAGATGCTTATATTAGTTATACTCTGCTTGCTGATTGATCTGGAACCCAGGCATATAACTTGCTAGCTCTTTATCTTAAACTAACCCATGAATGTTATCTTGTTTAGCCATGCACCTTGGTACCTTTTCTCAGCAGCATTTTAGCTTCTTTCCTCTGCTTGTCCTGACATCTCATCATGATGTCTCTGTGGCTTCTATGCAGCATCTCTGCTCTACTCTTCCTATTCCCAGAGTTTTATAAGTCTGGTAGACCCACTAATACTTCCTGTCTTCCTTTGGTCAATCAGCATTTTTTATTAAAGCAGTAGGCAAGACAACTATTTACAATGTAACAACATGAACCCTTTACAATCAACTGAAAACATTTAACCTACCAGTGCTTCTGACTTCTTCTTGTGTTTCTTACTTCTTTATTAACTACTTAAACATGGAGTCTGCATTAGACATAATCTTGCTATATAGTCCCATCTGGCATAGAAGTCATAGTTGATGAGTTCGCAACTTCTGAAGTTTGGGAATTATAATTGCCTTGTACCAAAGCTCATTACTTAGTTCTTCTGAGAGGACTTGGACAGTACATCATAGGAAACATATTTTACATTGTCAAAACATTATATTAACTGGCTGAGCATGAATAATTTGTGTATATAAATCATTACTAAATATCAGTCTATTAACATTCAATAATAAAGTATTGCCAACCCAAAAATCCTTCTTTTTTGTAGCAATAAAAATAAACTTTATTCCTCAGATTTTTTTTAATTTTCTACTTTTAGAAAATGTCTTAAGAAATTGGAAGATAGGAAAACACACAAAAAAAAGACTTTCTCTTCACATGTAACACTGATTTTGGTAATTTAAAGTATAGCCTTTCTTTAACACTGACTATGTTTGGTTGATAATAAGTCACAGAGTTAGTTATGTATCTCTTGGAATAAATTTTCTCCTTTTTGATTGTTTGATATTTTGATCAGGGAGAGCTTAAAACAATAAAAATTGCTATCCAGGTCCAGCCAAGTATTGTCTTTTCCTTTCATCTAATTTCATCTCCTGATAATTATTTTGAACTTAATAGGCTTCTTACTATTTGGTAATCTGATACACTGCCAATGAACTAACTGTGTGGGAGTTTATCAGCCTTTGTACTTTCAGTAAGCTACCTTTACCTTTATAAACTGCCTGAAGAAGAGGTGAAATTTATAATCTGGGTTACTAGCAAATCATCCAGTATAAGTAGCTTTCACCTGTGTTGGCAATGAATCTTTTCTCTTTACATACATTTTAATGATGTCTCTTATCTAGAAAATCATACTTTTTGCAAAGTTACCATCATTTCAGTCCATTTCTACACATAACACTTATGATGCCAACCTGCCAAGTGTTTTGTTTTTTTTTTTTTTTCCATTCCACTCCTAAATTCTAGAACTCTTTAAAATCTTTGTACAATGAATTTTCTCATTTCTGAAATGGGCTACCCAGGGTTAATGTTAGAATCCATATGTTATGGTTAAGGATTTAATTCCCAAAGAAAAAGTCTCCTTGAGATATGAATGTTATTTCCATACCTTTTATACTTAACAGCCACTGGTTGTAAATCAAGTGTTTCCATGACAGCCTCATCAGATATGATAATTGTTATGATAATTTGTTAGATTGTTTGGGAATGCAGGGAAACATTTGAATTATATTTACACATTCAGAGTTAAAAGTTATACAAATTACATAGAAAAACAACAAGATGTTGTACATTGGGAAAGGTCTAGACAGGTCTACGGGAAGGATTTCTGCCACATGGAATTTCAACCACCCTTCCTGCATGCAGATATGTTTAGTGACCCGGAGGCAATCCACATCCATTCATGTAGATTTTCATAAAGGCTAGTTTATAAGCTGTTTAAATAAATCATTTGGAATCTGTGAATAGATCAATATTCATTTTCTCTTCTATCCTTGGCAATACAAAGAATAAAGCTGAATTTTACAACTTTTGATTCACATGATTTTTCTTTTGACAACCACTATCTGGAAATTCTCATCTACCAATTCAGGTATGGGTGAAAGTTACTAGACAATAAATAGAGGAAATGCCATTTATCATTTTTATTGCTCATGAAGTTACAGGTTTTTGGAAACTCTGTGCCAGGACCTAAGAATTCATATAAAATACATATTTTTTTATCACATCATCATATTGGTATAAATAAATTTTGGTTAAATGTAAACTAGTTGCTTACATAAAAAATTGCATACAAATATCACAGTATTTAACTAATATAATGAGTAGTAATTTACTAGCAATAGTTGCTATGTGAGTACATGCAAGTGAAAATTTTTTATTTAAAAATCAAGTTTAGTTTCTATGCTTAATTATGAAAGCCAAAGAGCTAAGAAAAAAATGACTTAATGCTTTAAAGCACTCACTGCTTTTTTGAGTTCTGTTCTGACTTGTGGAAGGAAAAGTACTATCCATCTCCTAATACGCTGCTTAGAATAGAAGCTGCTGAAATGTGGTTAAAGAGGACAGGATTCACATGCAAGAGTAATATGTCAAAGGTTTTCTCCATATATTAACTGTTGAGGCTAGAAAATATGCCTTAGGGAAATCCATGCCTGGAGGAACTGAAAGACTTATAAAGCAATAGAAGTGAAAACTGGGTTATATTGGAGATCCTAAAATGTATGGAATTCCTTTAGATATCTGGAAAAGAAGAGCTGTGCATGGGGAGCAGAGCAGAACTAATTTAGAGGATAGATTCTTAGCTTTGAGGCATTAAAGCTAAGAAGGCAATCTAAGGCCTTTGGTAGCAGATACAGAGCTAAGTCTATTTTTTTCTGCTATATTTTGGTCTCTATTTGGTACAGTAATTCCTCACTATGACCCCATTCCTCCCTATTAAAATGGAAATGTATATGCTATTGTTCTATGCCATTATATGTTGGAAGTATATTATGTGATTTTTGATTTTGCAGGCTGCTAAATTAAGAGATAACTTTAGCACTCAGAAGATACCTTGAACTTTGTACTACAAATCACTGTGATACTAAAAGACTAGAGAGACTCATGGAATCAGAATAAATTAATTTTGAATCATGTTATGTCCAAAATCTGTAAATCCAGAGAATAGAATATGGTAGTTTGAATGAGAATGTCATCATAGGATCAGAAATTTGAATATTGGTCCATGAGTTGGCACTATTTGAATACTTCTAGGAGGTGTAGTCTTGCTGGAGGAAATATGTCACTAGGGTTGGTATTTGAAGTTTCACAGTCATACTTTATGACCAATTTACTCTATTTGACACAGCTTCTTTTTACATTCTGACCACATGATGCCATGTCATCTGCAAAATTACAGAACCCAAAGGTCAAACAAACCTTCCTTTTGGTAACTTGCTATCCTCATATTTTTTAGCTCAGCAATAGAGAAGTCACTAGTACCGGTAAACCGGTAGACTGGTAGACCGGTAGACTGGTAGACCAGTAGACCAGTAGACCTGGTATGTTTCTTAATTCTTGTGAAACTCTGTGGTTTATTTTAAAACATATTTCTTTTGTTAATTTATAATAATTTTGCAATAAATATCTGTGATCTTTGAACATCACATCATGAAGAATCATGAAAAAAAAAACATCATTTCTCATGGCTTACATTGTTCTGGTTCTGTTTACAAAGGGTTCTTACCAAATGATATGTCAACATTAACAAATAAGTTTTTTTCAATAATGTAATAAAAATTGGCTTTATTTCTAAGCAGTGTTTTATAATCGCTTAGTTGCTAATGCCATGTCCTGCATAAAAATATTCAATATTTTCAATTATCATATTTTGTTGCCAGGGTACACACTATCTGATACCTAAAGGAACAAAGTGTTTCTTCATTTTCTGCACAGTAGAAGAGGATAGAGACTGGAGGTGTAAGAGAAACATGACAATATTTACGAATAGTGAAGGTCCTATCCTAACTTCTTGTCAAGAGATTAGTAAATATTTAGGAGCATTGTCACCATGTACTTATCCCTTTTGTTAAAAAAAATCTATGAATTACATAATCTTAAATATTTTCTTCTGAGAAACTCTGAAAAATTCTAAATCAAATATAATTTCTAAGAGACTGCCTTCAATTTTATTATGGTAGCATCAGAGATTTCCTGAAGTAAGTAGCTCTCACATTTAGAAAGAATATATCTGCTGCCTTGTTTTCATTATTAAAGGTCTTCCTGATGTCTGAAACCAAAACCATTACTCTTATCGCTCTAACATTTGAAATAGTAACAATACTCTCATTCATAAAGAATGACTGTAAATAAGAAGTTCAAAAATGAAATTAGATGATCATTTTATGTCAAAAATATTCTGCAAAATAAAACTCAATTTAATAATAATTTGGACTGCCTGATCTCTTCTTTGTAGTAAAATAAAAAAAAGAATATTTCTTTGTAGTAAATTATTAGTTATGTAGCAAAATAATTCTAATTTTTCACAGACAAAATTACAAAGGATGTAAATTAACATGGTATTATAGTAGCATCATTTCAATGTGTTTATCATTTATTTCATCAATATATTATTTATGATACACATGCATCATTTTTACAAGAAAAATAAAAATTCAAGTATAAAAAATAATTTTGGTTTTTCACATATTAAATTGATTATAAAATTACCTTAGACCTTTATGATATATGACAGGTTTATTTCTGAGCATTAGAAAAATCTAAATAAAATAAAATCCATGTCATCAAGAGGACATCACATATCTTTTTTTCTTTATGTATAGCAGTTTCATTCTTCAAATAAAATAAAACTGTTTAAGAAGAAACATTGAGAATATAATTATGTAAAATAAGGAGAGTAGTATTTATTAAGGTTAATTCTGGCCTCACTCTAACATCCTAAATTTTACATTAGATTTTCTGGTATACTTCTTCCAGTTGTTACTGTAAGATCAAAAGGTAAATTAGTATCTCTACTTAGAAATGCTGAGTCTGGAAAGGACTAACAGTCCAGAAGTTCAAGAGCATAGAAAAAAAATGTACTGATATTATCTCCCATTTTTTCTGCACTCTGCCCAACTCCAAGTTTCATTACATATTTTTATTGATTTTTCTCTTCTATCTTCTCATTTAATTTCATTGTTTTTTCATTGTCATGTTTTACAAACTTATATTAACTTTTATTATTATCATATAAATATAGCACTCCACTTAATTATATGACATATCCAGTGCTTCCCTCGGCTTCTGCACACTGATCGGCCATCTGGAAGCTCACATGTATCCATATTGGTAACTTCCTGTATGTGCATAAGACCTCAACATCTGAATCTCTACTTCTTTTCCTGTTAGCAATTCGTTCAGACACAGGAAACCCAATTGCCCCTTAGCAAAGTGTCTACTGAAAAATAAAGGTATGTAACTAGTTGGTAAGTTAGTTAAACTTGTGACCTAATTTAAATTTGGTGAAAGCTTCACAAAGCAATTCTAAATGCATTTACTTATTAGAGTCGTACAACCTATGACTTTATTTTGACTTTAAGGGAAGAAAAATTGGAGATATATTCAGATTATATGTATGTATGTATGTATTTATACATATTCAAAATATCACAGACATAGATAGTCTTGTAGTATTTGCATATAAAATCACAAAGTCCTCTTCCAGTTCATTCACTCAGAGAAGTTCTGATCTTAGCATGTTTCACTAGTAAAAAACTACCTGAAGTTTTCATTTACCATTTTTTTCACACACACACACACACACACACACACGCACACACACGCACACACACATTTGTATATCTACATTTATAAGACTAGAACTGCATTCAGGAAGTATCAAATCTGTGCATTCTGGAGACTGTTAATCTGCATTACAAAGGATTCAGATTTTTATCCAGATATATATATAGAAAGTGAAAAAACTCACATATAGCCTGCAATAACATTATATCAAAAGAGAGATTTTGGTGGTTTTTTTCTTTTGTTTTCTTTTTTCTCTCATAATTTTTATTTATTTATGTATGTATTTATTTTTATGAATAAAGTCATTTTTTTATCCATGTATCCCCTTGTTCAAACTCACTTCCCCTTCCCACCCCTCCCAGTCACTCACTCTTCCCCCATCACCTTATCTTCTCCCTAGCAAGGGCAGGAGGTCCCAAGGTCCCATGGTCCCTAGGTGGCTCAGTTCAGCATCCACTCCAGGGAGATATGCTTTCCCCATCCCAACATCAAGACTGGGTCAGTTGTTCCTCTGGGCTACAAGGTGCGGGTACAAGGTATTTCAAATCCCAAGCTGTACAGTGGTTGTGGTTTGCAGATTGGACATTCTTAGCTTTTTGTTTAAAGTCCAATACTGTGTGAGTACAACCCCTGCTTATCTTTCGCTCAGGAGGATATTATTTAAGTACATCCCTTTACCTATAAATTTTGGGACATCGTTTATTCTTACAACTGAGTAATATACCATTGTGTAGATGTACCACAGTTTGCTAATCCATTCTTCAGTTGAGAGGCATCTAGGTGTTTGCAGGTTCTTGCTGTTACAAATAATGCTGCTAATGAACATAGTTGAGCTAATCTTTTTGGGGTGCAAATGTGCATCTTTAGGGTATATGCCCAATAGTATATTGCTGGGTCCTTGGTGAGATTGATTCCCAGTTTTCTAATAAACTGCCATACTGCATTCCAGAGGAGATGAACAAGCTTCCACTCCCACCAAAAATGGAGGAGTGTTCCCCTTGCTCCACAACCTCAGCAGCATGGGCTGTCATCTGTGTCTTTTATCTTAGCTAATCTGACAGATGTAAGGTGGTATCTCAAAAATGTCTTGATTTGCATTTCTCTGATGGCTAAAGATGTTGAGTACTTTTTCAGGTGCTATTTGTAATTCTAATGTTGAGAATTCCCTTTTTAGTTCTTAAACCTCTTTTCTGATTGTGTTATTCAAAGTTTTAGGCTCCAGTTTCTTGAGTTCCATTGATCCAGAAGTCTGATTTTATGCTGCTACCAGGCTATTTTTATTACTGTAGCTCTGTAGCATAACTTTTAATAACACAATCTAAACTCCACAAAAATGAAAAATGCAGAAAAGATGGACAGCTTCTTGGACAGCTACTATTTACCAAAATTAAAGCAAGATCATATTCATTACTTAGACTTATAATCATGAAGGAAATTGAAGCTGTCATTAAAAATCTCCCAAGAAAGAAAATCCCAGGTTCAGATGGTTTCAGTACAGAGTTCTACCAGACATTCAAAGAAGAGCTATTACCAATACTCTTCCAACTGTTTATGCAGTAGAAATTTAAGGAATATTGCCAAACTCTTTTTATGTGGCCACAATTGCCCTTATACCCAAGCCACTCAAAGACACAAAAAAGATGGAGAATTACAGACCAATTTCCCTTAGAAATATTAATTCTAAAATTCTCAACAACATTCTGGCAAACCATATATAACATAAAAAATATCATCCACCATGATCAAGTGGGCTTCATCCCAGAAATGCAGGGATTTTCAACATATAAAAAATAATATCATCCATCATATAAACAAACTGAAGGAAAAAAAAACACATGATCATATCCTGAGTTTAGATTTTCCAAGTATGATCTGATAATTTTCTGGATTTCCTGGGGGTCTGTTGTTATATCCTCTTTCTCATTTCTGATTTTGTTCATTTGGATACTTTCTCTCTGCTTTTTGGTTAGTTTAGATAAAGGCTTAATTATCTTGTGGACTTTCTCAAAGAATGCAAGCTATGATTCATTGATTCTTTGTATATTTTTTTTTGTGTGTATGTGTTTCAATTGTATTGATTTCAGCTCTAATTTTGATTATTTCCTGACGTCTACTACTTCTAGGTGAGTTTGCTTCTAATTGTTCAAAGGCTTTCTGCTCTGCTGTTAATTCTCTACTGTGAAATTTCTCTTGGTTTTTCATGTAGGCATCTAGTGCTATGAATTTTCATCTTAAGACTGCTTTCACTGCATCCTACAATTTTGGGTATGTTGTGGATTCATTTTTGTTAAATTCTTGGAAGTCTTTGATTTCTTTCTTAATTTTTTCCTTGACCCAGAGATGATTCAGTTGAATTGTGTTTAGTTTCCATGGGTTTGTAGGCTTTCTATCATTTTTGATGTTGTTGAACTCTAACTTTAGGCCCTGGTGGTCTGATATGATACAAGGGATTATTTCCATTTTTTGTATCTACTGATATTAGTTTTATGACCAATTATGTGGTCAATTTTAGAGAAAGTTCCATGTGGTGCTGAGAAATATGTATATTCCTTTGTGTTTGGTAGGAAGCTTATATAGATATCTGTTAAATCCATTTGCATCATATCCTCTGTTAGACTCCTTATTCTCCTGTTGAGTCTCTGTCTGGTTGACCTATCAAAGTGTGAAAGTGGAGTATTGAAGTCTCCCATTGTTAAGGTGTGAGAGTTGATTTAGGATTTGGGATTTAGTATTTTTTTTCTTTACATAGATAGTTGCCCTCATATTAGGGGCATAAATTTTCAGAATTGAAATCTCATCTTGATCAATTTTTTTTGAGATGAATAGGTAATATCCATCATGGTCTCTTTTAACTGTTTTTAGTTTGAAGTCTACTTTCTTAGATATGAGGATGGCAACACTAGCTTATTTCTTAGGGCTATTTGATTGAAAAATCTTTTCCCAATCATTTACTCTGAGTCTGTGTATGTCTTAATGTTGAGATGTGTTTCATGTATGCAGCCAGAATGATGGCTTCTGTTTTTGTATCCATCGTGTTAGTGTGTGTCTTTTTATACTTGAATTGAGTTCATTTATATTAAGGGATATTATCGACCAAAGATTGATATTTCCTGTTATTTTTGATAGTAGCTTGTATGTATTTCCTTTCTCTGAGATTCTTTTCTGTGAGATTATTGATTGTTTGTGGTTTCATGTGTGTATCTGTTATCTTTAGGTTGGGGCTTTCCCTCTGATGCTTTTGTAGTGCCAGATTTGTGGATAGATATTGTTTCAGTCTGAATTTGTCATGAAATATCTTGTTTACTCCATCTGTGGTGATTGATTGTTTTGCTGAGTATGGTAGTCTACTTTGGCAACCATGCTCTTTTAATTTCTTCATAACTGCTGACAAGGACCTTCTTGCTTTCAATTTTTCCATTGAATAGTCAAGTGTGATTCTGCTGGATCTGCCTTCATAGGTAAGTTTGCCCTTTCCTTTTGCAGCTCTTAAAATTTTTAATTTGTTCTGTATATTTCGTGGCTTAATTATTATGTGGCAAGCTATCTTTTTTTGTGGGGTCAAATCAATTTGGTGTTCTGTAAGATTCTTTTATCTTTATAGGCATTTCCCTTTTTAGGTTAGGAAAGTTTTCTTCTGTGATTTTATTTAATACATTATCTGTACCTTTGTACTGGTATTCTCCTTTTTCTATTCCTGTTATTCTCAGGTTAGGTCTTTTTATGGTGTCTCAAATTTCCCAAACATTTTCTGTTATAGCGTTTTTGGTTTTAGTGTTTTCTTTGACTGATATATCTATTTGTGCTACTGAGTCTTCCATTCCAGAGATTCTCTCTTCCATCTCTTGGATTCTGTTGGTTATGCTTTTATCTGTAGTTCCAACTCTTTTCTTCAGGTTTTCTTTTTCTAACTTTGCCTCATTTTTTTCCTTTTTTATTGCTTCTAATTCACTTTTTAGTCCCTGAAATGTTTCTTTTTTTTTTTTTGGTTTTCCTTCTTTTGATTTTTGTTCAAGATTTTGTTCATTTCTTCCAATTTTTTTGTTTGTAGTTTTTTTTTCTATTTCTTTAAGGGATTATTTTCATATATCTTTGACATAATCTTCATAAATTTATTTTTGGTGATGTTTCCTTCTGTCTGTGCTTCATTGTTCTGTTCAAGTCTTGTAATTGTAGAACCACCAGTTTCTTCTGGTGTTATCTTGTTGTTTTTTATATCGTTAGATGTATTCTTGCACTGATGTCTGCCCATGTCTTCTGTGGTTCACACTTGGTCAGCCCCTAGTCAGTTGTGATAGAGGGCTTTTGTTCTTCTATCTGTTCTGAGTAAAGGATATGTTTCATCTCTGACTCCATTCAGGGCAGGGGTCGGAGTTTGAAAGTCTTTAGTCCTTGTCTGATGATGCAGATCACCATGGAGATGGGCCCCAGCCAGGCAAGCTAAGAGTCTCTAGAGGAGGTTCCTCACAGCTGAAGCCTAAGGCCTGTCTGCTGACAGAGTCTGAGATGAGATCCTTGGTTGTCAACTCAATCCTGGAGAGGAATTCTCTGGATGAGCAGCCCAGAAGCCAGACTCTGTTCACTTCTCACCTTTTTTTTTTTTCACAGCTATCTTTTTCCTCCATACTAGTGTTTGGGGGTAAGGTGAAAGACTTGGCTTGTGTGAATACATTTCAAATAAACATTTCTGAAGTAGCAGGAAATGTTCCCAGGCCTCAGTGCTCATGAATGTAGCTGGGAGCTCATATCCATACTTGCCACTGTGAAACAAGCTGCAGCTTTTGACCATGAGATTTCCATTTCTGTTCTGGATGATCCTACCAAGGGTTTCTTTTACTAAATACATGTTTTGAGATCTATTTAATTAATTCCTTCAGTTGTCTAAAATTCCACTGAAAAATTTGTACTTTTCAATTATTAATTATTTAAATTTCATGCATACATTTTGGGCAGAGAAAGCTTCTACATGAACAATGGCTATCCTAAAACACACAGAAACACAAAAGGGAAGAAATGTCAAGGCTATGCAGGAGGCTTACTGAGATCCCTTTGGCATCATTTTCTATTTCTAACATTCTAAGTGATTGTCTACAAATATTGTTTATTTTTGATTTCTTTATTACAATTAAAATTATTTCCATGTTTTGAGTTTATGCAGCTTTCTGTCATCTTTTATTTTTACCTCTCATTTTCTTTATAGATTTAATACTATAGTGGTTAAGAAATTTTAATTCTTATTAAGTAATTTGTGCCCTGATTGAATAAACTTAACTTTTATTTTCAACTTTTTAGAAAATATGGTAATTACAAAATTTTATGCACAGTAATTAAAGTTACTATCAGAACTTTTCTTAATATAGAATAAATAATAAATTCCCTTGGATGCTAAAAGTCATTACTGTCTTATTCCAAATGCAGATATAGATGAATACTTGCTACCAGACTGTGAAAAAAGAGTCCGACAATCCATGCTTTGGAGCTTCTGGGAAAGTGAGATAGCAATGGAGCATCTAATGTGGTCTATGTCTGGAGATATCTCAAACACATACATACACACATACACCCAAATATGAAGACATAGATAGACATATATATGAGGTCTTTCCTCTATTAACTATTTGTTTCTTTACTAAGGCATGAATAACTTAAGAAAGATATACACATTTAACATTGTTAGGCAACTTAATGAGTTTGAAGTTAAGTAAATACCCATGGGGAAGTCTTCACCAAAACTTTATAAAATTCATACCTTTCCTCTCCTCCTTTATTGTTGTTGTAAATGTTATATATACCCTGTACTACTGCTAAGTCTAGGAACATTTCCAGGACTTAATCATTTCATGAACATATAATTGAGCTTTGTCTAGGACCTCGTAGCCTGTCCCCACAAGCCTTCTGACAACTTCAGCTCTCTTGCAACTACTATAAATATGACAGCCTACATGTATCATGTATGTAGTATCTTAGAGCACTTGTCCCTCTGTACCTGGATGATTTTGCTTAACATGATCCAAGCTTAGTTGCCACTTGCTTTTATTCCATCATGCAAGCTGCCATTGATGCACACTGCTGACCTCACTCCCCTTTCTGGTCTATTGTCATCTCTGAGGTTTTAATTCTTCTCTAATTTAATTTGTATTATTCCATGTAATAAAAAACATATAGAATACCTAAATAATTTGGTAATTCAAAGTCAAATATATTAGAGGTTATGAATACAGAATTAATATATTAGTAGGATATCCTATAAAACATGATAATGTATCAAAATATGTTAAGCAGGGTTCCATAAAAGGCTATCAGATCTACATAGACAATCACAGAAATCACCTTGTGACCTTTTACTTTTATCATATAGGCTAAGTAACAGTTCTTCTTTATTCTGAAAATAATATGTGCAAACTCATTTAATTTTATGATCAATTTGATGCTTCCTATGTAACTAATTATGGTTTCTGCTCTAAAGTGAGTTAATTCAATATTTGAAATTTCTACCCAATGGCAACATATTGAAATGTATAGCTATTTCTGAATAGTTTGCCTAATATTTACTTTTTAAATTTCTTTCTGCAACTAATTCAAAAAAAAAAGAGAATAGAGAGAGAGAAAAAAACAGATAGGGAAGGAGATAGATTGATACCTAACAACTATATGAATGTGCCAAGATGCCTGCCATACATTGAGCAGCTCCTACTGCTTTTCTGATTGTGAGATATTTCTGGAATGTGAAATTTGATCAGTGAAACTCAAATTTAAAGGCTAGAAACAGTGACAATCAGCTGGCATTTCATTCTGAGTTCTTTATGTGAGTGACTGAGTATGAGTTATATTTTTCTTTTTCTCAAAAAAGAGAAACAGATATTGCTTCAACTCCCAATGTATAACTTCTGAACATTCTAAATAAAGTATTAAAGAACTTCCTATCTTGTAATTCTGTGCAAACAAATTTGCTCATTGACTCAGTATGAGATATTGTTCTTATCAGATGTGTGAATTAATCACACCTTAATTAAGCAAGC
This sequence comes from Sigmodon hispidus, assembly GCA_004025045.1. Classification (NCBI taxonomy): domain Eukaryota; kingdom Metazoa; phylum Chordata; class Mammalia; order Rodentia; family Cricetidae; genus Sigmodon; species Sigmodon hispidus. Next base: position 20,294 of record PVIH01015411.1, on the reverse strand, counting down.
AATTTTCATTTAAGTTAGATATTTGTATAAGATTTACAGTTTTGAATGTTTTAATTTACCTTAGTTATTCTGATTGTTTTTCACATTTATCAATAATTTTATGCACGGCATTATTCCCCTTTGTTTCTCTCATCTCTAATCTAGTGAGAAATGTTAAAATTGATTTCTTTATAATTTCATTGGAAAGCAGTTAGTACACAGTTGTTAATTGCTTTATAGGCTCTTCATATATATCTATATTTTAGTACAATATAGGAAATGTAATCTTATATATACAGAGAAATATTTTTAATCTTACATCATCTATGTATGCTTCTCTTTTGATAATATGAATTACACAGTATATCATTATAAAATTGATCAGTTTTATAGCTTTACTAAATATATGACAGAAATAAACTACACCAAATTAAAGCATGTATCTTGTAATTTTGATTTAGGCATAAAATAGCAGAATACCTTTTAAGTCAGGATACTAAAATACTCAAATTTCCTGGAAAACCACTTGAAAACCTTTTATTGTATTCTTTCCTATTTTCTTCTCTCAAAGTGATGTACAGTGAGAAAAACTGACTTGTTTTTTGCTTCCACAAATTAACAATATTATTTTGAGTTCTATTTATATTGTACCTATCAAAAATACTTTCTGTATAATAATTTGTAAATTTCCCTAATGAGATTTAATGTTTTTTTTTTAATTCTAGATATTGATAATAAATTCTAGACACAATCTAAGAAAACATCAAAAGGAAAACAACTTTTTCACATTGATTTTATTAATTGTTATTCAATTATTTATTTATGTATTAAAAATAGTCTTTTATACCATATATTCTAATTATAGTTTCTCCTACATATACTACCATTAGTTCCTTCCCATTTCCCCTTCTATATGTATTCACCACCTTTCTGTTTCTTATTAGAAAACTAATAGGCATCTAAGGCATACAGAAGTACGAAAACCAATGGAAAACAAAACAAAACAAAACAGCACAAATAATCACAGATGCAGTGACACTGTTTACACTCAAAATATCCCATAAAAACACAAAGCCAAGAAGTCATTATGTACACACAAAGAATCTGTAAAAAAATATACATGCATACATACATACACACGCACATACAGACAAACACACATACACACAAACACATTATATAATAAGGACAAGGAAAATAGCTATATCAGTAAAGCCCTTTTGTTAGAAGCACAGGGGCCTGAATTAAGTTCCAAAAAGCCATACAATTAAAGAAAAGTGCCCCTTCCTCTGCAAAACAATCATCAAATGCCAAGAGCAACACACTTAGTGTTGGGAGTTTGTGGTGATATTTTCCCCTTTAACACTGGATTGTTTTAGGCTTGCATTTATTGAAGTCCTGTGCATATTGTCAAAATTACTGTGCATACATATTACTGGCTTCCTTGTTTTACCCAGAAGTAAACAAGATTAAGTATATTGTTTAATAAAGTTATCCATCACCTGAAGTATTTGTAGCTTTGTGTACTCATTTGAGTCTTCTAAATGCTCTATTGATCTGCAGTGCTTGGTTTTGTACCAGTACCAACCTACTTTACCATTCTAACTGTGTGCTAACTTTTTTTTTTTTTTTTTTTTTTTTTTTTTTTTTTTTTTTTTTTTTTTTTTTTTTTTTTTTTTTTTTTTTTTTTTTTTTTTTTTTTTTACTATGGAACACTTCACAAATGTGTGTGTCATCCTTGCACAGAGCCCATGCAAATCTTCACTGTATCATTCCAATTTTAGTATATGTGATGCTGAAGCGAGCATGTGTGCTAACTTTTAAATATAGTATAATAAGTGTCTGTTTTGCTCAGGCTTACTTTGGCTATTTATAAGACAGATTTTTACTATTACTGTAGAGAATACTTTAGAGTTTTTGACTGGGTTTACACTGAATCTGTAAATTGTTTTGGGTAGTTGGTCATTTTCACATATTAATTATACCAATCTGTGAGCAGAGAAGTCTTTATCTAACATATTGTTTTCTTTCTGATGTGATTAAACACTTCTTTGTAGATGTCTTTCACTATATTGGTAAAGCTTTTTTACTAGAAGACATTTTACATATTGTATCTGAGTGTTTTTTCTTTATCTACAATTGTGTCCAAAGAATCTATATATCTATTAAAATGATTTTAATTTTATTCAGTTTTTATATGCTTCTGATTAAGTAGAAATTGAACAACAGAAAAAATTTAATAATGCAAAGACCAGAATTATATTTGTTAGGCTTAAACATTAATTTTTAATTATTTTGTTGAGTCCTTTCTTTTCAGTATTGAGTCCTCCAGATAATTATATATTTCTGTACTGCCAATTTGACCTTAAAGGAAAAAAATATTGTATCCAGTTATTTTATTGGTGTGGTTAAATTACAGCTACATTTGAATAAACTTGAGACCAACAGAAGCATCCACAAGGGATGTTTTTGATTACTTGCCATACTATTTTATTTTCATATAAAAACAACCTGCACAAATTCATTTTGACTCTCTGGGTTCCATTCCTATGGATTAGTTTAATTTTCTAATATAGCCAAATGAAACCAATCAATTCTGCCAAGTTTATATTCTGTTAATTTTATTTGAAAATTGAGTTTGCTTCTGTTTCATGCAACTGTGCTTCCTTTTAAATATGTGTATTTTTTAAATATAAAGCTTATATTGCTAACTACGTTTACTATCCTGTAATTTTAAAGCACTAATGAGACATGTGTATTCTGAAACTAGAGTAATATGATCAATTTTTAATAAGTCTGAATTACTTTGTCAGTTTATTTATTATCTGTTTATTTGTATATTACATACTGTTATTTATTTTAAATTCTAGAATACATAAGAAATTGATTACATACATTTGAAATTTAAAAAATTACAAAACTACATGGGTTTTGAAAACTTCTATTCCATTGCAGGGTCAGAACATACTTCAACAATGACAAATATTTTAAGATTTGTTTTTTGAATCTTAATATAAAGGCTTGCCATTATTTTATATAAAAGACCTCTCTTGGGCAAAGTTAATTTATTGTGTTTCTCCTACTGCCTTGATCTAGAGCATCATGTTGGGGCACACCAATGTAAGTGGTTCTTTTGGACTCTTTTGTAGCATTTTCTTCCTCCTCACAGAGTTTAGGTAAAGGATTAAATATTTTCAGTTATTCCCTCACTCAGCAAACCATTTCCATTCCAATGGATAAAAAGACTTGGGGGGGGCGGAAACGAAAGAAAAAGTATATTCCACAAAACTTTAAATCTTATCAAGACATAGCTGTTTCAACCCATGCCATTCTTATTTTTAATTAAAAAAATTTACATGGAAGTAGGATATAATCCTCATGTTTTGCCTTCAAATATAGCTAATAGAAGCCTCTATCTGACAATATGTTTTTACTGGGTAAAAATAGCTATGAAGAATGAGTTTCTGCAATTCAAGCATATTTTTGCTGAAAGATGAGCACCCGGATATCGCCCCCACCACAGTGGAAGATAATGTAAAAGGCGAATGTTATCCATCGTTGCCACCCATGAATAAGGGCCACTTAAAAAGACTCAAGTAAATGTTTCTGTCCTAAGATTATCCATAGAGAAAGAGAGTGGAATGCTTTGAGTTTATTAAGAGAAAGTTCAGAGATGCAGCCATTCTTGGGGCACTGGGTTAGAAGATAATCACTGTTAAGCACTGTCAAATGTTATTAAGTACTGTTAAATGCTATTAGGATTGTTAGTTTCCCATTGAGCTTTCATGAAACCTTAAATGAACATAATTTTCATCCTTTTTTGATTGAATGTGTCAAGAGTGGCCTCCTTGATGAACTCTCTCCTCTTATGCTTGGTGGCCTGGAGCAGGGAAGTGTCAGCCAAACAGCCCTTTAGCAGCATCCAGTTGAACAGTCTTAATGGCAGTCCTGCTGCTGTGAAAACTTTTCAATCATGTTGAGGACACTCTAGCAGCTCCAGGAATCCTTATAATCACTAGGAAAAATCTGCTCCAGTTATGACTACTCTAGCTAGTACTGACCCTTATAAGGAACACTTTAAATAAAGCAAGTATTTAGATGACTCCGTGTCTATTTTAATTCTCAAAATAGACTTTTCTGCTGTCAATGAACAGAAGAAATGGCTGAAGTTGACTACAACACTGCATTTGCAGAAGAGCTTTGGTGTTATTATTTTTATAAGAGGTCAGTGGTTGTACTGTAAGTTACAAACACCACGATTGCATACCATATCTTTGTCACACCTTTCTTTGGCTATATTAATAATCCACGGTGTGTTCAGTTCCTCTGACAAACCTTTTCATTCATTGAGCTTGTGATGCAATACTCAGATAATTGCAAAGTTCATCTCAAGTGGGCACTTGTTTGCGGTTAGTTTTATTGTTAGAAGAAAAGGCTGAGCAAGAGACATAAATAGGAGATAAAAGGAGGACCAGACATACAGCGTTATGAAGGCAACAGAAGCTGCTTTCCTGGTAGCAGGACAACAGTGTGAGTGACAGCAGCAGTCCCCTTTTGAGGACAGCTAAAGAGTCCTAAAGGTTCTAAAGGCCAAAGCAACAGACAATGAAATAGAAGATTCCACTATCTACAATGTAAATGTGGCAGCTCCCCTTAAATCTATTTTATCTGTTCTGCTGAACACAAGATCCCCAGTTAGCTATTTGGTAAAAACTAGATATTTTATCTAATGAGTCAAGGTTAATTATGCAAATACTACCATTTACGTAAAGCAATTTTTTTCTCTTTTGTTAATATGTTAACTTAAAAGTTTACCCTGATAGAGGCACATGGCTTTTATAGTAGTACTCAAAAGAAAGAAGCAAGTCCATCTTTGAGTTCTAGGCCAGCATTTTCAACATAGTGAGTTTAAGGGCAACAAGAAAAAACATATGAAACTTGGTTTTGCACAACAACAACAACAAAATAGGGACAGGTAAATGTCACAGGATGTAAAAATGTTTGACATAAGGACATAACAATCTGAGTTTGATCACTGGTACCCAGATAAAGATGGAAGAAAAGAAATGACTTCATATAATTATCCTTGGTTTTCACCCATGTCATAATGTTCCACCACGCATATACATACATAAACACAGTTACACACACACACACACAAACAAACAATCAGACTCACACATGCAATACAGCTAAGAAAGTAAAAAAGGAAGTTTAGTTCTATTATAAAAATCTGTACCATTAGTGACAGAAGTCAAACTTTAAAGATTTTTATAGAAGAATATTATCAAAAAAGAATTTTGAATACCCTACTTGGCTATGATATGACATAAAAAGGCATGTTATTCTAAACCTAGACTAAATGAACAGATCCATAGCAGTTGAGGCTGGACAGAGTTCAAACTTTGGACTAGTCAGACGACAGACTAAGAAGAACCCAATTAAAGATTTAATAAAAGGAAATGTCTCTATTAGCATAATTACACATAGAAGGACTTTTAGATTTATAGTTTGGCAGTAATGAATAAATGGTTGTTTGGAAGAGTTTTATATACTTTAAAGTTTTTGTTTCTCTAAGATTAATAGTTAGAAATAAGATTGCTTTATCAAATACTGTGTAAAGCAAGTAACATTACTAATAACTGATATTACTGATAACTTAAATATAAAATTATGTTTTATATACTAAAGAAGAAATAAAACATATTTTTCTACTTATGTTCAAATTATTTTGGTAAATTTCATTGTAGTGAAATATGATTTAACTAGACACTGTCCACATATACAATGTGTGACAGCAGGCTCTTAGTAAAGGCATTGTTATTCACAGATTTTACTTCTATTTTCTAATATCTTATATTAATCACATAATTCAGATATAAATCTGTAATAACATAAGTCCATATATAATGATGGTAAAGAAAATAAGTTTCTTTTTTAATTTTCTGCAAATTTGTTGGTATAGGTGTCCTTAAACAAGACAACTTTTTTAAACAAGACAACTTAAAAAGAGGCAGATATGACCTCGTGAAAAACACCAAAAACAACAACAAGAAAAAACCAACTTGTAGCCCAAACCATTTTGGAAGACTAACTTGTCTTGTGTATACAATTAGGTCTAAAGTGATTTCCCTGATAACCACATAACTATAGGCATTTAATTCATAAAAATACACAAAGCACTCAACTAAATTTTATTATGTAAAATTTAATTGTATACTGTAAAAGGGAAATATTAAAGTGAAAAATTAGTAGAATCTATGTATTTTGTTTCAAACTTAAAAAGTGTCAAGATTCATGTATTATGCAGTAAAGCATGGCTTAAGACATATTATGATGTTCTCTTAATATATGTAAGTCATTTGTTGTTTTATATATTTTTTTTACATTAACACTTGAGAAACATAAGTACTATTGGATCTTTATGGATTTTTATTAACGAAATTACTTAAGTCTTTCTTTCATACTGCATTTTTCAAATAGAAAGTTTAATTTGCTGTATTTTCAATTAATAAATTAATTTTTATATTATCATTAACCCTTGTAATGAGGAAATATTTACTCTAGAACTTTCTATAATTAAATATCAGGAACTTCTCCAATGACAATCCTTTAACCAGTGTTAGGTAGTAGTAGAAATTCAAAAGATTTATTTAAAATGGTTTGAAAATTTATTTCTCTTTATTTTGAAATCACATTTTTATAAGTATTTGAAACTTAGCATAGCAGTCCCAGCTACCTCAAACTACCATTTGTTACATAATTCTTCAGTGTCCATTCAGACCATTGTCAATCGTGTATAGCAACATTTTATTTTATTGTTTATACACACCAAAAGTTGTTTAAAAAAGTATAGAATTTTCATCAACACAAAAAGCTTACTTATTTAATATTATTAAGTCATCTCTTTATCTAATATGTTTTCCTATATGAAATTCTCATTTGTGGCCATAGCTGATATGTTTTCTATATTCTTATTTTCTCCTCTCAATAATGTCAACTTCATTTAATAGTATAGTATGTAATTCTTCTGAATATTACAACTTTGGTACTCACATCAAAGATAGGACTAGTAAGTAGAAGCATCCTTGGCAATTTAATAGTGAGTGATGCCTGACCTCAGTGCCTGTGATTTTCCAATAAATGTGTCAGAGGGTGGCTACTGGCATAAGCTAAAGCCATAGATTGATTCATAGGACTGAAGCCTGTGAAGAGGATAACTAGAAGATTGTATTCTAAAGTGATTCTGACATTGTTAGTTGTAGGATCAGTGGAACTTTGCTCTGGGATCTATCTCTCTTTCTCTTCCTTCCTTTGCAATGGGATAAGTATTTTGAAGTTACTCATAATTTTATCTAACTATCTTTATTTGACCATGAGTTTAAGATTCCTCTTTACCTAGTGATTAATACATTAATAATATACTTTAAAAAATCTAAACTTTGATAATTCAAAGTGTAGACATATACTATATGATTATATTGAATTGTCTAAAAATCTGTATTAGAAGAGCTTTCAACATTAAAAAAATTCAAGCTGTTACTGACCTGGAATTTTAAACCTATTGGGTACTTTACATGGTATGAGAATCTTCATGGGGATAATCACTTTATGACTGAATTGAAGCTTTAATATACAAGATAAAACCCATACTTTGAATCATTTTAGAGCCAAGAATACTAATCAATATATCATAGCCTCAAAAAACAAACATAATGATATTATTCTGCTTAGTATATGTTGTAAAACGTTTCCCGGCCCATTTGGGCTGCAGGTTTGGAACCTGGCCATGGTGGCTTTTTCCCCCAAAGAAATAAATCAGACACTTATATTAACTTCATACTGTTTGGCCCATGTCTCAAGCACATTACTAGCTAGCTCAAGTATACATGGTACTAAAACTTCTAATGAGTTACTATTATGCTCATAAATTAATATGTTCTTCAATTCTTATCAGAGGAACTTCTAATTTCAGTAGATGGTAATGAACACAGAGTGCTACTATTGAACAAGTTACATGAAACATTGTAACTACAGGATAGATTGTATACACCAGCCCCTCCTCCAAAGGCTCAGAGATTTTTACATAATGGAGATAAAATGCAAGTAAGAGTCAGATAGGGTAGATGAATACAAAGATGACTATAACGATGACTATATTGTCCTATAGATACAAGAAGGCATTTGCCCATGTGAGCTAATAGGACTTATTATGCTATGAATGAGATCTGTGCAAGCACAAGACATTAAATCTCAGCATAGTAAAGAGAGTTGGTCACAATGTTTCACCAGTTTCAAGGAGCTATTTGCAATAGTTATTATCTAGGAGATGTAAAGTCTGTTTTCTTTAAGAGTATAATCCTTGATAAATATATCATGCTCCACTGGAAATTAATATATCTCAATATTTTGAGAGCACAAATGGGTTTAATGTGTTATAAGAAGGAAAGAAACAATGTTGGGTTTGGTAGAAAAGGGGTAGATTCTGGTAAGTGGTTGGTAAGTTAAATATACTCAAAATATATTATATGAAATTTCCACAGAACTAAAAATAAAGTTTTAAAGATTTGAACAGATATAGTTAGTCTGCCTCAAATATTATGTAACTCATGTGGATATCTAAACAAGATATGGTACCTAATTAGTACATCATATTTTTGTTTTCATATTACAGTCCTGAGGAAATTAAAAAAGAATGTATCATTTTATGAGTTCATATAAAGAAAAAACTAAATATGTAGGAATGCTTGAAATGATTACTAGCATAATATACTAAAGGTAGGTATAAGTTAGGGTCTCTGGAAATAAATGATACACACAGTTCTGTTTGCTTATGAGATTTTCATTATTTGTTTAGTATGAAAGTTAGTATAGCATATTGGATTCTATCCCAAAATCAATAAAAATCACATGTTGTTGTGAATATGGGAATAACTTTACTGGATTTGTATTGATTGTAATGAGTCTGAAACCATTTGTGGTAAGAAAATATGAGTTGTATGTAAAAGACTGAAAGCAGTCTTCTGTCCAGAGAAAGGTGAAGGAATTCCATTTATGACTATGTTAATGGCTATAAGAAAAAGTAAATTGTTCTATAATGGATCTGTTAACCAAATTGAAAATATTTATTCTTCATCTGTTATTGTATTATTTTTCTGACTCCATGCAGACCAGAGGTCTGACCTGTCCACTGCAGCTCCACCTCGCCAAAAGAAAATGATTCAGATGCTTATATTAATTTCATCCTCTTTGGTCTATATCTCAGGCATATTGCTAGCTAGCTCTTTCATCTTAATTCAACCCATTCCCATCACAATCTAGGGCACAAAATTAGGAGTGTTAGTGAATATTTTTAGTAAATAATGTGCATAATATTCAGCAATATTTAAAAATACATTTTTATAACCTGACACCTCTAGTCACTCAAACGTTTGTAACAAAAATTTCTTATATTGAAAATAGACACTTTTCTCATTTAATACTTCTGAAAAAATATTGTTCCAATTCTATACCTCCCAGTTCCTTCTTACCTTTCTTCCCCCACAGATTCCCTTTCTATCTATTATTAGGAAAAAATAATCAGGCTTTAAGGGGAGGGACTTGGTCCTGCCTCAACCTGATATTTCAGACTTTTTTGACATCTGTCAAGCAAGGGGAGGCCTTATCCTCTTGAAGGAATGAATGGTGGGATGGGGTGCGGAAAAGCTTGGTGGGTGAGAGGGAGGAAGGGAGGGGAATGGAATAGAACAGGCTTCTAAGAGGCAACAACCAAACATGACAAAATAAATTATAAGAAAAAGCAAAAACTATCATAATGAATTTGGACACACAATCCAACAGAAAGAAAGGAGTCCCAAGAGCAGGTAAAGAGTCAAAGACACATTCATTCTCACAATAAGAAGTCTCATTAAAAATGCAAATCTAATAGCTCTAATATATTACTTTAACTATGTAAAGATGTTGTATTTGTTTTACCTTGCCTGCCTAAAGAACCTGTCTGGTCTAATAGAAATATGAATGGCAAATAGCTAGGCAACAAAGGCATAGGAAGGCTGGTGCCAGAGAGAATAAGTAAGATTAAGAATCTAGGCTCTATAAAGAAGAGAGAATGAGATAGAAACAGAGGGAGATATGAGGTACCAGGCAGCCATCAGACAGACAGAAAAGAAACAGGAAAAGTAGGACATATAGAATTAAAGAAAAGGTAAAAATTCTTGAGGTAAAATGTAGATGAAGAGAAATAGGTTAAAGTAAGTTATATGAACTAGTGGATCCATATACGACTACATATTAATAACTAACATTAAGGCTACATGTAATGATTTGGGTTCTGACATTCCAAAAAAAAAACCCTTTTACAATAAAATATGAAGAGGACATGGTATAGACCCATGATTGCTGCTTCAGTGCATACAGATGTACCTTGCTTAGTTGACTCAGAGTGCCTTATTATCCTGATATCCTTTATGCCCTCTGGCTCTTACAGTCTTTCTGTCTTCTCTTCCTTGAAATTCACTAATCTCTGAGGGAAGTGATATTAGGGAGACCTCTGATTTTGATTCTCTCTCCACATTATTTTTGGGTGTAGCTTTCTGCATCTGTTCCCATCTGCTACTGGAGGAAGCCTTCCTGATAATGACCAGATAAGGCAAGAACTTAGGAGTATAGCAGAGTACCATTAAGGAATCATTTTATTAACTTTATTTTTTTGACTAATAATGTTTGGTTTCACCCTAGGTTTCTGTACTATCAAATCTGAGATTCTTGGTTACCTAATCTGTGTCATGAGTGGGTTCCTACTCGTGGAGTAGGCTTTAAGTCAAATCAGACATTACCTGGCTACTCTAAGTTTTGAGACACCATTTTCTTATAGTATTACACTGGCAAGAGAAACAATAAGTTAAAGTTTTCTATGGTGTCCATGTTTCTCTTTTGGTAGCTTGCAATGTACTTTCCCACACCACAGAGAGTAGAATGTAGGGTTCAGGGCTCCACATAGGCACCAGATCAATTTCTCCATTTTCTAGAAGATGTGTGGGTGTTGTCTCAGCAAAGGAGCCACTGCTGTCCAATTGCTGCCAGTAATACCTTGTCATAGCCACAGCCTGAATTATTTGTGGATTTCTATGGAACCCTTTGGCCAACAACTCAATTAAATAAAACCTTATTTCTCCATTGGATTCCTTTTCTGACAACAAGGAAAGGGCCAGTTCGGACCCAGTACCCCCCTTATTAAGAGTTCTCATTAAGATCACCTTCACATATTAGAAAATTTTGTGCTCTGACTACTTACATAAAAGCATATTTGTTATTATACTTTTATTTTCTTATAAATTCTGAGCAAGTAGCTCAAGCTTATTAGAACTAGTTCTTATACGTGGTAACCATAATTCTTATCTATGTTTAGTCACACACGTGATCAGTGGCTTTTAATATCTTGCTTCCTCAGTGGCTGGCTATTGCCTGCTAACTCTGCTCTTCAATTTCTCCAAATTCTTCTAAACTGGTCACCCATACTTCCTGCCTGAATATTAGGTTAATCATCATTTAATTAAAGCAATGTTAGTGACAAATTTTTAAGGATAATTTTTTGAAATTTAAGGGAATTAAATGATTGTCTTAAAAGTCACATAAACATAGGCTTAAACTAAATTCCCAAACTCTAGAATTTATCTTCCAGAAATATAATAATCAATTGTTTCAACTCATTTCTAAATCAATGTAAATTTAAAATGTTTCCAATACCTGAAGTTCAAATATACTCACATAAATATAAACAAACTCACATAAAACTTTCATAATTCATCCATTTAATGAATCCATATTTGGGATCAAGAAGGAAATGGCAAGTTATACTTAAATACCTGGTACTATCCTTGTTTGCTCATCCTGTTTGGAAGTAGAATCATGGAAGAAATGTGCTTCAAGGTAAAAATTGAGAAATAGTATGAAATAAAAATTATAATTTTATATGGACTCAAGTAGGCTTAAGTCTGGTATTCCAGGAGTGAAATACTTTTCATGGGCCAGCAGGAAGCAGTAAGTACACTTTCTTCCATGTAAGGTAGTTTCAGAAATAAGTGTGGATTTTATTTAAATTAGACCTAGCCAGAAGAATAAGAATGCAAAATGTCTCCAATATAAAATTATAAACCTAATATTACATCTCTGACCTCATGAATTTAGTATAGTGCTACAGAGGGAGAATGAAAATGACAGAAAACATCTATAATGTTTTTTATCAACAAGATATCATTGACATAACCTGTTGTAATGTGCATCAATAGTATCACAGCATAAAAGTGTCTAGAATCAGGTTAGTTCTTCAGCAGCTGTGCAGCTGTAATACAGTGATAAGATGTGTGCTGCCAAGAATAGTCTGCTCAAAACTCCATCTGGTACAATATGAGATTTTTGCAACAAAATTTCATGAATAGATGTGTTATTTAATAGTAAGGGACTAGATAGAAAATTCTAATCCAAAAAAGTTAACTTTACCCAAGAACACAGACAATATATAATCTTACATAAGCAAATCCCAAAAAAGGGAATGCACACACACACACACACACACACACACACACACTTTCGCCACTACTACCACCACTGCCAATTAACAATCATTGGTCATTAATATTCTGCAATATCAATGGACTCATTTGGCCAATAAAAATCACAGGCTAGAAGAATGTATATAAAAACAAATTCCATTCTTGTTTGTATACAAGAAACTCACCTCAACAAATTTCAGGAGGGGACGTACTAGAAGCAGAAACATCAAAACTCTGTGTCCTCTATTGCTCTCATGCTCAGATTCAGCCTTTCTTCCCTAGTCTTGACTAATATGCCGAGGAATGAACTTAGTGGCCTCCCAATGTAAGCTAAACTCTCCTATATAAATTAACATTCCATTAATGTTCCCAAAGATATGCTTTCAAGCTAAACTGATAGTGGCAAAAAAATATTCAATTAATGTTCCTTTTTTCCAGGCAAAATGACAACTAAGATTAACCACCATTACTGAAGTATTTTTTTAATCAAGATATTAAAAAATTTGACTCTAAAATAAAACATATTCTAGTTTTATCCAACTTATCCATAGTTAAATTGGTGATTACCACTGCTGAAAAAATTAGCGTCAATTAGAAAGTTTCTGACATATTTATGTCACCTAAAACCTGTTTTCACATTTTCTTAGAAGAGTATTTTGTATATTATACATTTTAAATGTTTCATTAATTTATATTAATTCTTAAGAGTTTTATATAATATGTTTTGACCAAGTTGATCTCCTCCACCAAATATTTTCAAAAAGAAAACATCCTACTATTGACACTAATCTGATAACTTAGATCCAATCATATAACAAAATCTGTTAGAAAATCATACGAAAATATGGAGTTCTTTATTTGTGATATTTGAACTGCCACCCCCAAGCTTGCTAGAAATTGTAATCATGTAATTAATCACACTATATCCTACCACAAAGTATCCAAAAAAAGACTACAAATTAAAGAAATAATGACAAAAATTTTAGAGGATATGATTAATTTTTCAACATCCAGGATAACATAGATGTAATGAGGTTGCTGATTCACTCTAGTTAAAAAAGCAGACAATAGTATAAATTTGATTCAGAATAACTCATTATAGTTTCTTTGGTGTATTTTAGCAACAATAAATGTAATCAGCAATTTTGAATTTACACATATCACTTATATGCTTATCATTCCTATGTTAAAAATATCCTTGCTTGATTAACAAACAATAAATAAACAAAAGACATCATAATAAACAGTCTGTGTAAAGTCTGTCACTCTCAAGCCTGCTTGTGTTTAAGATTAAATGTGTTTCAATTATTCCTGGTGTTCATGTTCATATTTCCTATTGATATGTTATTAATGTAGTTTAAAAAATAGACTTAAATGTATTCTATTCCTTCAAAACTAGTACAGCTATTAATATATTACATAGCATCAAGTACATCAAATATATTAATCATTAACATAAAGTTTAGTGTCAATGACAGTAGACATATTTACACTTATTTATCTTCTATTTTTTTATTTTTAAGATAACGTGTAAAATCACGTTGTGAGAACCTAGTGAGTAGTTTAAGGAATTTGATTAAACTGATCAGGTCACTAAGTGATGCATAAACTGTCACAAGAAACTTTGCCAGTTACAAAACCACCAAACCTATTCTTTGAATTCACAAATACTATTAGTTTTGTAATATGTTTGTTAATTACATAGTATTGAGAAAATGATAAAAATAGTCTCTTCCCTTTTTATCCTCTCTTTCTATGGCAAATCAATGTTTAAAGACATGATTACATACTGTGGCAGCTATTTTGGGGCCCCAAACTGGAAGAGTGATTTGCAAAAAGACAGACATTGGAATAGTCTGTTTGCAATGTTTTGTTGCACTAGAAAAGAACATTAATGTAAAATAGGCTTAGAGTTTGAGTTTTTATATATCTCTAAATACTAAAATATAATAAGGTGATTTGATTTTAAAATAAGTAATTCAGATTGCTAAGTTTTGCCCATATCTGAAATGTTTGGAATCACTAAGGTTTGGGATTTAAGAATTTTCCTGTATTTTATATTGTAAGCATTTGTGTGTCATAAGGGATCTTGAGGATAATTTCTTCATAGCCACCTAGGAACCATCAGGAAAAGTAACTAGAGCCTCCAAGGACTGTGGCAAGCCTGCAGAATGACGAGTCACCACAAGCATGATTCTTCTCGAATCACACTTTATTGGAGTACAGCTCAGTTGAGAATGGTGGAAAGAAGACCCCGTGCCCGAAATGCAGCCTGCTTATATAGTGAAGCTGGGATACCTATAGCCATATGATTGGCTCCCTAAGTAATGCCTCATTAGCATATGGTTGGTGATAGGTCCAAAGTAATGCCTCATTAGCATATAGCTATGATCCCCAATCAGGGATCACATCGGATAGGTCACTACTCAATACCTAATTAGCATAAGCGGCGCAGATGCAATAGCTGGGGAACATGATGCTATGTTCCAGCAAGTTGTGCAAGGGCCAACCGCGCCCAACAAAGGATAGGCAACTGTCTATTGAAATGGGCAGTATGTGGAGCATGGAGGGGAAGATTCAGACTGTGTTCCTGTGCATGGACTGGCACCTTGGAGCCCATTCCCTCCAGAGGAACACCTAACCCAGTATGGATATTTGGATGAAGAAAACAGATTTGCTTGGAGTAGATGCTGAGCTAATCCATCTTGGGACCTCTTGCCCTTTCTTGTGATGGGATGAGGGGATGGGGAGGATGGAGGCTGAAGGCTGACCAGGATAGGTTGGGATGGGGAAGGAAGCTGAAACAAAGGGAAACATGAATAAAAGAGTTTTTATTCTGTAAAAATACATTTTAAAAAAGGAAAAAAAAAACTCAAAAAAGGGAGCAGCTTGTATTTAATATGCAATGATGTAAAAGCTTGATTTTTAAATGCAATTCATCTCCTATGGTGTAATGTGGGATTTACATAACTTTTCTCAGTTTGATGTTGAAAAAGTTTGTTCATTTGGAGAGTCTTTAGACTTTACATTATGCTTTTTCAATTGTAACATTTTTAAGTGAATCAATTTCTTTTCTTCCCCTTTTTTATTATTATGAATAAAGAAGTCATATTTTCTGTCGTTGTATATCCTTATTCAAGGTCCCTTACCCTCCCACCGCATCAAGTCATTCTCTCTTTTCCACATCAATTTCCAGAAACAAATAATGTATAACCATGCCTAGATTCTCCTGTTAGAATTTTTTTTGCATTATGTTGTAATGCTTTCAATTGATAGACAAATAATAATATAACGTTTGGAAATAGTTGTAAATTATTAAGCTATATTTAATCTTTATCAATTTTCTTTTAATAATCCTGATTCAGCATTTTATTCTTAGCACAGATTACACTAAATTATCTTATTTCTTTAGGTTGTTTTTGACTATTTGTCTCATCTAGTGTACTTGAGAGTTTTGAAAAGGAGTAGATAGGCATTTGTTGATTGCATCTTAATTTGAATTGGTGTGGCTGTTATCTCATTATTATACTAGAATAATGAGTTTTTCATAAAAGAGTGTATTTCAAAGGAAGAAGCTATCAGAGGAGGGATCTCATTTATTAGGAGAGCAATAGGTTAACACAGAGTAGGGTAAGAAAAACTAGGAGTAAATGACACTAAGAATTCTTGAAATAAATTTAAGAAACATATTTTGTATTTACATAGAGTTACATATAATACAGATAAGAGTATATATATATATATATGTACAATTTAAATAAAATTGTGCCACTTGGGGTAGCAATGTTTTCTAGAACCATAAACTGCATAACAAAAGCCATCAAGTGGGAGAAACATTTCAAATTGTTGACAAAGATTGTCAAAAACTTTTCAAATTATATGAGCTATTAATTAAAGAATAGCCCCTATCACTAAAGACACAACACACAATAGACTCAGGACTTGTACAAGTCAAGCTGAATAGGATCCCAAAGCCCCATATACCTTAAGTAACTTTGATAATATTGGAAACTACAGTGTAGGCTGCCAAGAGACATTCTATAGTTCTACCAATTCATGATGCCTATGAACCATTAAAATTTTCAGCATAGCCAAATATCACTGCTGATGCATCAGTGGTCCTTATATCTTTATTATAACCAATAACTAATTGAACTTATGTCCTAATAAAGAAGTTGAAAAGCATGCACAGAGCTCTAAATATAGCCAATCATTTGTGACTAGTGATGCCCTAAATCTCACATGAAAATCTAATATGAGAATTTCACAAGAAACAATTAATTATAATTGCATTTGAATACCTATTCTTAAACCCACAAGCAAATGTAGTTGCCATCCATCATTAAAAAAAAAAAAAAAAAGTAGAGACCATTAGAGAAATCCACAACTATTCAAAAAAAAAAAAAAGAACTGACCTGAGGAGCTATATTAGAGGTCTCTAAAAGTACATAACTCACACAATACATTAGTCTGGCTAACAGGCTGTGACCCTATTACAGTCATAAATAATGACTGTTATCTGAAAGAACAGCCAGCATTCCTGTAGTTGCTTAGTCAACAAGACTGGATTTCTCAGAGGTCCCAAACTAGTGTTAGACTCTTGGGAGATTCTTAGAGAGCTGATGAAGTTTAGTCTATGATATGCTGTCAAAGTAGAATCTAATACCAGGGAATTATGTCAAGAAACAGGGTAGATGAGCCTGCTGGTGAGAGTGGAGACAAGCAGGTAAAGGGTTATAGCTTCTTTTGTCTGTTTCTTTTTAAGTGAACTGCCATAAGAATGTGGGGCCTAGAACTTGGGTGGCTCTATTTTTCTCAGATAATCCAGTCAAGGGAAATTCCTCACTGGTGTGCTCAGTTATTTAGGTTTTAATTCATTACAGATATGGTCCAGTTGAAAGCCAAGTATAATTACTACAAATTCCCAAGCCCTACTGATGTATTCAGCACAATTTATAAGCCTTCTGTAACATCACAGAAGAAGGATATCTGCTGCAAGATTGTGTCTTCTGGATATAACTGGGAAGCAACATCTGTGAACTCTAACTAATACAATTGTTTTAAAAAAAGCAGTTTGCATGACATTATGAATGGGGTCAATGCTAAGTAAAGGATTAGAGGCATTCAGAATCTACTGAGAACGAGAGTGGTTGATTCCTTAGACATGAAACCCCTAAATAATGATCCAATTATAAGTTGTCTGCTCCAAAAGAAATTTTTCTTATTACTTAGTTTCAGCACTAATAAAAACATCAGAACTAGCTTCTCTTAGGCTCCCCTTTTGATTTTCTCTGGAGTATATTTTATAAAGAAAAAAATCTAAAATTTTAATAAAGTCTAACTTACTATTTTTCTTTCAGTGATCATTAGTTATTTATTTAAAAACTCATTACCAATCCAAGTATCACTTAGATTTTCATTCTATATTATTTTCTAGAATCTTAATTGGTTTTTATACAATTAGCCCTATTATTAATATTTAAACTAATTTGTATTATCCATTAAAGTCTAGTCAGGAAAGTATATGTAATTATCCAACTTTTCCTGCAATTTACTAAATTGTTAAAAAAAGTATGTTCTCTTTTTCTTTAATTATTATTTAATTACATTTATATGCCAATAAATATATAAAGACAACCAGCTAAGTCAGTGTAGTGTTTCTTAATGTTTATAGATTTTACAGTAACAAATGTAATCTTAAATAATTTGTCAAATATGTACCAATAAATTTCCAAAATGTTAAGATTTATTAAGTTTACAATGTTCAGTATTGATACTGATACATATTTCTAATTTCATAGAATATTTCATTTTTATTTAAATATCATTTTTGTTTATTGATAATATATGTATTTTCATATACTATATTCTGATCATTGTTTCTTCATTCCTCATCTCCTTCCAGATACTCCCATCTCTTCAGGCATCCATTACTACACTTTCTCATTCTTTTTCAAAACTAAATACAAACAGGTTATTAGAAAACAAAATCAACCAACAAAACAAGAAAATACATACACACACAAAACATTTCATAGAGACACAATCTTGTATATCATGATAGATAAGCAAAAAAATTAATGTTAAAAACTATCCAAATACAACATTAGGACACAATGCTTCTCAATCTTCCTAATGCTACTACACTTTGATACAGTGCATCATGTAGTGGTGACTTCAAACCATAAAATTATTTTTGTTGTTACTTCATAACTGTGATTAATTATAATAAAAATATTTTTCAAATAGAATTTGCCAGAGGTGTCATGACCCACAGGCTGAGACCAATTGAATTAGGAGCTAAAACATTATCAAAAATACCATAGGATTAGTTTTATGTCAGCCATATATTGCTGTGTATGGGGCTTCCCTTAAGAGTAGTTTTTTGGCGGCGTCCCAGCGCACTCTGGAGCAGGCGCTGGCCTGCACCTGGCCACACCCACAGCTCCTGCTGCTGAGGGAATCTGCGAGGATCCCTACTGTGACGCCGAACTGAGTGAACTGAGCAAACCAACTGCAGGGGTCTCTGAGGGGCGGATTCGAACCCTGACCAGAGGTGAGGAGGGTTCGGCAGGCCTCAGCGCCTGTAACCTGGCCTGGGAGGGAGAGTTGAGCTCCCATTGCTTCCGCTTCCGCCACCGGGACCGATGCTCTCTGTGGCTTCCCAGAGCACTCTGGAGCAGGCGCAGCTGAACTCTGCACCTGGCCACACCCACAGCTCCTGCTGCTGAGGGAATCTGCAAGGATCCCTACTGTAACCCCGAACTGAGTGAACTGAGCAAACCAACTGCAGGGGTCTCTGAGGGACGGATTCGAACCCTGACCAGAGGTGAGGAGGGTTCGGCAGGCCTCAGCGCCTGTATCCTGGCCTGGGAGGGAGAAAAGAGCTCCCATTGCTTTCGGTTCCACCACCGGGACCGGTGCTCTCTGTGGCATCCCAGCACACTCTGGAGCAGGGGCAGCTGAATTCTGCACCTGGCCACACCCACAGCTCCTGCTGCTGAGGGAATCTGCAAGGCTCCCCACTATGACCTCGAACTGAGCGAACCAACAACTGCAGGGGTCTCTGAAAGAAAGAATAAAACCCTGACCAGAGAGGTGACAGGAGACACAAAAACCAAAGTGCCACAACTGACCAGGACCCATCTAATCGTGAACCACTGAAGCCATGGGCAAACGTCAGTGCAAGAAATTACATAATAATATGAAGGGCAATATGGTAACTCCAGAAGAGAGTGGCGATCTTACAAATACAAGACCTGAACTGAGCAATGAAGAGGAAACAGAAGGAAGCAACACCAAAAATTCCTTTTTGATGATCATCGAAGCTCTCAAAGAAGATATGAAAAAAAGTCTTAAAGAAATAGAAGAAAATACAAACAAAAAATTGGAAGAGATGAACAAATCTGTGAAAGAAACATGCCAGGAACTAAAAGACGAAATGGAAGCAATAAAAAAGGCACAAAATTAGGCAAAGATGGAAATAGAAAACCTGAATAAAAAAGCTGGAACCACAGATACAAGCATAACAAACAGAGTTCAAGAGATGGAAGATAGAATCTCTGAAGTGGAAGACTCAGTAGCACAAATAGATATATCAGTCAAAGAAAATAGTAAAACTAAAAAAGCCATAACTCAAAATGTTCAGGAAATCTGGGACACCATGAAAAGACCTAATTTGAGAATAATAGGAATAGAAGAAGGAGAAGAATACCAGCTCAAAGGCACAGATAATGTTTTCAATAAAATCATAGAAGAAAACTT
>PVIH01015410.1:0-49781 GCA_004025045.1 Sigmodon hispidus | reverse complement strand
AGTTTTGAAGTTGTGCAGATCTAAATTTGACTTAATACAATCAACAAGTGCTTACTGAATGCAGAGTATCTACTCTAGACTGACCTAGATTCTGAACAACAAGAATAAACAAAGAAGACAAAGAAAGATGTCACACATAGAATGAAATACCCTCACTGTCTTCATATTTTTCCAGAGACACCAATATCTAACTGTATTACCATGGGAACATTAATTGTTAAATTATCTGAGTATAAGCCATAAGCTATCTCATCAACCAGGAAAAAAATATTTTTATTCATGGAGAATAAAGCAAATTACGTATGCTGTGTATATGCTTCTTTTCTTTCCTCCCTTCTTTCTTCCTTTCTTTTAGAGACAGGGTCAGTGTGTATCCCCCAAGAGTGTACAAAATTAGTAGTAGGCAGAGACTTGTGTGGTGCTGTACTATAACTCCAGCACTAGAGAGGCAGAAGCAGGGCAACTTCTGTGAGTTCTAGGCAATCTGGTCTACATGGTGAGTTCAAGGACTGCCTTGTCTACATGGTGAGTTCCAGGAGATTCATGGCTGCATAGAGAAACCTGCTAAGCATTTCATTTCTTCATTCACTCTTCACTAGGAGAGAATCAGCTAAGCACTAAGGACACCTGTATGATCCAACCCTTGGACAGTAAAAACCTGCCAGCTACACCATCCAGGTTTGTCCAGTAATGTTAAGCCGTAAAACGTCCCTAAGCATGAGTTCTTCAAGAGCACACCTGCAGCCTTGACCCCAAGTAACCCTGCCTGGTGGTCTTTGCCTATATAAAGCTTGTGTAACCTAGGGTGCTCAGCTCTAACCTCTACCATGGGGTATGACTGCAGTGTGTTGAACAAGCTACCTGCCTAGGCTTATATCTCACTGACCATAAACCTTGCTGTTGCATTTCGAACATCTCTGTCTCTGGTGGTCTCTCTGGGTGTTTGAGATTCAGGCATTACAGAAATACCATCTATCATCTGTCAGAATGGCTAAGATCAAAAACACAGATGCCTATGCTGGAGGGAATGTGGAGCAAGTAGAACACCCCTCCATTGTTGCTGGGAATGTAGACTTGTGCAGTCACTTTGGAAATCTGTTTGATGGTTCCTCAGAAAACTGAGATTCAATCTTCCCAATTATCCAGCAATATCACTATTGGACATATATCCAAAGAATGCAATTTATACCCCAAGGGCATTAGCTCAACTATGTTCATAGCAACATTATTCATAATAGCCAGAATCTGGAAACAACCTAGATGGCCCTCAACTGAAGAATGAATTAACAAATTGTGGTACATCTACACAATGGAGTACTACTCAGCCAAAAAAAAAAAAAAAGGCATCTTAAAATTTGTAGGCAAATGGGTATGTTTGGAGAGTATCATCCTGGGTGAGGTAACACAGGCCCAGAAATATACACATGTTGTTTACTTACTCATAGACTTTAGACAAAAAGCAAAGAATATCCATGCTGCAAATCACAACCCCTGAACAGGTTGGGAACAGAGAAACTTAAAAGAGATATCCAAGGATCCCCTGGGAAGGAGAAATAGAAAAGATATCCTGAGTAAATTAGGATTATAACAGGCAGCAACCAAGAAGAGGTGGGAACAAATCATAAGAGAAGGAAATGTTTGAATGAGAGGAGCAACAAAGAGGGAGAAAAAAAGATATGGATATCTTGATAGAGGAAGCCACTGTGGGGTTGCAAAGAGATTGGGTGCTAGGGAAACCTCCAAGAACCCACAAATGTCCCTGGCTAGGACTCGAAGCAATAGAAGAGATAGTACCTAAACAAGATTTTCCCTATAATCAAGTGAATGATCACCCTAAGTGTCATTATAGAACCTTCATCCAGCAATTGATAGAGGTAGAAACATAGATTCACAGCTAAGCACCAGGTTGAGCTCCTGGTCCAGCTGAAGAGAGAGAGAAGAGAGAGCACATGGATCAGGATCATGAGGAGGAGACCCACAGAGACAGCTGATCCAGCTGTTAGGAACTCATTGATTCAGAAACAATCTCTGAGGGACCTTCAGGGAAAGGAACTAAACCCTCCAAAGGAAGATGACAGTCAAATGGCATGGGAAATTTGTGGAGGCTCTTGGAGTAGGATCAGACTATGTTTCTGTGCATAAACTGGCATCTTGGAGCCCATTCCCTACAGAGGAACACCTAACCCAGCTTAATACTGTTATGGGTAACCTGAGCTTATCAAATGAATATGCCAAACTGAATTGAATGCACAGAAAAGAGGTCAAAGGCAAAGCAAAATAAATACATATAGGTTCAAAACAAGCACACACAAAAAGAAAAGTTAAAGGTAAGTTTTAAAAAGAAACTTATATATGTCTTTCTCAATCAGACTTCCAATACATGGCTACATCATGTTTTAATATACATTTCAAGGGTATTGATTGATAGTTGATTGACAGTGGTAGAGTACAAATGATCCTGGAGATGTCGTGTTAGTGTCACAAGAGTGTAGTTATTTGTACTTCCAGGAAGGAATACATTTGTTTTTATCATGGACTTTAACCATCATGTTCCCTTATTTAAAATTTCTGTCTTACAGTAAATGACTATGTGCTCCAGGAATAAAAGCAAGCTGCAGTATAATCACATATCAAATCAAAATATCCCAGTGTGCTTTACTTATGAGCAGACACTGAGCACAATTCAGAAAATATAAAAAAGAAAAAACCAGTATGTATGCCAAGCTTTTTGGCTACTGTATTTAAAAAAATCCTGGATTTGTGACTAGGTAATAAACGAGATATTTAATTGAAATAAATAGCCTTAGAATTTTCTTTTTTTAAAAATTTATTCTTTGTGAATTTTATTATTGTATATAATTTATCTTGATTATATATATATATATATGTATATATATATGTATATATATATATATATATCCCTCACTCCTCTGATGTGAGATATTTTTGTGTATGCTATGAATATGCTTTTCTACCATTGGTTAATAAAGAAGCTGTTTTGACCTATTGCAAGGCAGGTGAGGCAGATGTAACATCCAAGCAGAGATAAATCCTAAGTTGGGCAGAGTCAGACAGAGATGCCAGCTGCAAAGAAAGCTGGATGAAAATGCTGTACTGACAAAAAGGTACCAAGCCACATGGCTAAATATAAATAGAAACATGGATTTCTTACAGTATAAGAGTTAGCAAGTAACAAGCCTGAGCCATAGACCAAACAGTTCATAATTAATATAAGCCCCTGAATGATTATTTGGGACTAAGTGACTGTGGATTCAAACCTCAGAGCTAGGCCAGGTCAGAATTTTTTGACTACACTTCTCTCTCTAATTCCTCCCAGGACCATTTGTCACTCCTTCCTTCATATTTCATGTTCTTCTTTTGTATAGATTAAATAATTTGAATCCACTGAGTTCAGTTAGTATTGTCCATATGTACATGGGTGTGGAGTCATCTGCTGGAACATGTGAAACTTACCAGTTGTCACACTCTTAAGCAAATGTGAGTCTCCCTCTCTCAGGAGCCATTGGTCACTGAAGGATGACTGGCAACCTGAACATAAATCCAAAAAACTAAGCAGCTACTCCAGATGTATAGGTCCCAACACTGAGACAATAACAAAACAAAGTTAACAGGTCTCATCTACAGATCACTTATTCCATAATAATGGTTCTTGATGCAAATAAGGCTAGAGGAACTTCTAGACAAAGCAGAAGACAAGAACACACCCCAGTAAAACAAAACCAAAGAGATGACTGGAATAAAGAACTCAACTGAGGGATGGCCCATGGCTATGGAGAAAAGGTGGAGCGGATAGTTGACATCACTGCCAAACCCTTGCAGTTGGCTCTGATCGTTTGGTAGAGCATGACACTCTTAAACTCAGGGTCGTGGGTCCATACCCCACATTGGGCACCATTTGTAATAAGAAGTTTCTGGCCTGGACTTTCTGGCCTAGTCCTGAGGTTCAGACCCACTTGTAGCCCCATTGCTGCTTAGTACCAAATAATCACACAAAAGCTAATATTAATTTCATGCTGATTGAGCTATGGATCAGACATATTGCTAGCTAGCTCTTTCATTTTTATCTTAGTCTATTTCCATCTGTTTAGCCATGTGGCTTGGTGCCTTTTCTTAGAGCAGCATGGTTGCCTTCTTTCTTCTGTATCTGCTGGCATCTCTCCTGAAGTCTCTGCTCTGCTCTTCCTCTTCCCAGAGTTTTCTTAGTCTGGTAGTCCCACCCACACTTCCTGTTTATCTTGTGGCCAATCAGCTTTTTATTAAACCAGAAGAAAGGACAACACACCAGAACATAATCCCATTATGTTCAATACAAGATATAAAAACAGAATTCAGAACAGAGACTGAATAAAAGCCAAATTGAAGAAAAGCCAAGTGGTAAGGAAGATGTTTTCCATAAGAGTATATTTTATTTCAATAATCTTAATTTTTAAATTTATTATTATTGTACATATGTATTGGTTGTGTGTGTATGGTGTGTTTATGCCAATGTGTGAGTAGAGAGATAGACAACAATTTTCAGGAGCTGGTTCTTCCCTCCCACCATGTGGATTCTGAGGATTAAACTCAGGTCAGATTTAGTGGCAAGCACCTTTATTCATCCAACTATCACGCTGACTGAATAAGGGCATATTTTAACAAAAAAACCACAAAGGAAGGGGTGGGGACACTGGAGCATGTATATGTAGATATGATGTAAAGGAGTGAGAAGATACCAGAATGAAGAATAACAAGGAATCCATTTTTAGCTGGAGTTGGGAACTAACTACAAGAGAAAAATTAATATATTAATAATCTTCCTCACTGAATTTATTTAGTGAATGAAAAGGCAAGGAATAGAATGGATGAGGCATTTACTATATTGACATCTAATTAAAGATCTGCTATCTAAATAAGAGTAAAATGATATAATGTGAAAAAATACACAAAAGTCATAGAGAATAGCCAATATTTAAACAAGGCTTTCAAAAACAGATATTCAGTATCTGGGGATGAGCTAAGTGATAGAGAGCCTGAAAGCCTATCATGTACAGAAATCTGAGTTTGCCTTCCCAGCACAGAAAAGCAAATCCAAAAGGCCTATGAACATATGAGAATGTTCTCTGAATGAGAAAGATGGATCAGAAGTTGAGAGCATTTGCTGCTCTTGCAGAAGACCCAGAGTTTGTTTCCAGTATCCATTATCTCACACCTGTCTGTAACTTCAATTCCAGGGTATCTGATGCTCTCATCTTGTCTGTGCAAACACCATGAATGTGGAATACAGATAAATATGCAGATAAACAAGCATATGCATAAAATGATTATTTAAAAAGTTAAGATTGACAAATAATAATTTTTCCCAAGAATAAAAAGGAAGCTGATCACCATCCTACCTGTCTTAATAGAGCAACTAAAGGGAGTTTTTAGGTCATAATTAAAAGATAACAAAGAACAAGCAACATAGGGAAGTATAAATCTCACCTCTTAAGGTAATGATGAGAGTGAGCATAGAATATGGTGATGATGTAATGGCTGCCCAGAAGTCCCACTGAACAATGGTGCGTTCATAAGAGGACAAATGTGGTCAAGATAATAGCAACAATAATTTGTTAATGGAAACACAATATAGAAAGAAGCAAAATCTTATCTTAATTACAAAAAGTATATGCATTTGTGGAGAGTAAAGTTGTAGTTTGTTTGTTAGCAGTTTAACAGATTTCTATAACCATGAAATGTTCAGTGAGATCCCTATGGTAACCACAAGAAAAGTACAGTAGAGAAACCAAAGATACACAGGAAAGATCAAACTTCACTACTATAAAACACCATAAGATGTTAACAAGAAGAGATGAAAGAACTCCAAAGCAGGAAACAACAAAATGATAATATTCTTCACCTATTATCATCATTTTAAATACACATGGACTAAACAGTCCCATCCAAAGCTGTGGGATGAGTGAGCAGATGAAAAGACAAAAGGCAAGGAAAGAGACCTAAGCTTACACTTAAGAACACTTGCGGGGAAGGTCAGGACTGCTGCTGCTATGGTTTGAATTAGAAATGTTCCCCAGAGGCTCATATATTTTAATACCTGGATCCCAGTTGGTGGTGCTTGTTGGAGAGATTATGCAATCTTTAGGAGGTTGGGTTTTGCTGGAGAAAGCACATCACAGAGGGTGGGCTTTGAGGGGCTATAGCCTGTCCTCATTTCCTCTTCTTTCTCTCTCCTTCTGCTTTCTGTGTTCAGATGAAAGGTAATCTTTCTGCTTCCTCCTCATGCCTCCACACCAGCCATGAAGGACTATCTTTCTGGAACCATAAGCCAAAATAAACTGTTAGTTTCTTAAGTTGCTTTTGGTCATGGCATTTTATTACTGCATCAGAGGAATAGATAAAACAGATGGAAACTATATTCTATATAACAGAAGGCAGAGCTGGCTATACTTAGATAAAATACACAGTCAGAGATTGTCACAAATGCCAAGGAGGGTGTTATGTAACAATAAAAGTTCAATCCAACAGGAAGTTGTAGCTGTTACAAATATGTGCACCAAATAGCAAATTACCTACATAGATGAAGCAAACACTGATGGGAAATAAATTACAATATAATAATAGGAGATATCAATATATATTTTCTATAATAGACAGATTATCTAGACAGAAAATCAATAAGGAAAAACAGGACTACTAACACAGTAGTTTAAATAGACCTAACAGAAATACAAGGAACATTCCACCCTTTGGCAGCACAAACCTTATTCTCTATCCACAGATATGTTAGAAGATTGATAACATATCATCACTAAATAAGTTTATCCTGCTTTCAAAGTACTTAAGTCACAAATATCATGTAAGTGGATGTCTGCAGAAGTTGGAAGAGGGTGCTGTATCCCCTGGGGCTGCAGTTGTAAGTGGCTGGGGTGAATTGGGAACCAAATTTACATTCTCTGCAAGAACAGCAAGTGCCCCAAGCTTGAAAGAACCAAGCACTATAAGTCTCAACCTTTCTGTTTTATGATATTTTAGTCACTAAGAAACCAATTTTACTGAAGAATTGTCACTTATGTATTTTTTCCCTGAAGAGAAATATTTTTTTTTATTCACTGAGATATTTTGCATATTATAAAACCTCCTCTGTAATTGCCATTTGTCCCCCAGGTCTGCTCTATGCACAGCAGAACTGAAAGTGACTTGCTTTCCAGCTACACATCAAAGCCTTGGGGCCCTTTTCCTGTTTTCAAGATATGTCCATTAGTTCCTCAGCTTAGCCACCAAATAGATTTAGAAGGGCCATGAGTAACTGAAGAGTTTTAGTCACTGCTTCAGGGAACTAAATCGCTGCTCTGAGGCTCATTTCATACACTGGAAAATTTCTGATCCACTGAACTTCATGCTTTAATTTTAACATTTGGAACTGAATTCCGACCTGGGCAAGAGAGTAGCTAGAGTCAGACACTCACAGTTCCTAGTAGCAGAATTCTTGGTTTGACTCACTCTAAGTAGATCCAGTAGGATGAAAAATATTAATGTTAGAAGTTCTAAATGACCTGTATATAACCAGTAGGAAAAGCAAGCTTTCTCTGCCACTTCCTCTGCGTTATAGAGGAATCTGGTCTAGTTATATGGAAAAGATCTGTTGATGTTTGTTAAACGTGAAATCTTAGACTCTGAAGATAATATTTGTCTTATTTCTACTCCAAACATTTCTGCTTTTCCTGCAAAGGAGGTGAACACACACCAGTGCTGTAGAAAAAACCCTGTATTGTTCCTTGTCTGGTGGTTCTGACTGGGATACAGAATGGAAATGTGCACTGGAATTAATCTCAATTTGGTTTCTAGCATGAGGACACCTGCTGTCAAGTCAGCCAGTTTTATTTGCAAGTGTCTAATGAATGGGCTTACGAGAGGAACAAAGAGAGATGGCTCTTCCCTGGGCCTTATCATCTTTAGTCTGTGTCTTTATGATGACACTTCATGTTCAGTTATTTCAGCTTGTATGAGCCCAGTGCTTATCAGTTCCACATCATTAATTCAGTTCCCTTGTGGTCTGATTGACTTTCTTCAGTTCCGTGACCACAGGTTGACTTCGAACTGTCATCTCACAAATGGGTGTCATTGATCACCACAGACAGAACCAGAGATTGTAAATGAAAAAACACAAATCTGTCACTGCCACTGGGAAGGAATCCAACACTAGCCTCCCATGCCAAATTAATTTCAACTTCTGTGCACACAAGAGAACACAATGTACTTTATTTATGCTGGAATTACTGGTCTGTACAACACCGTTATTTTTTCACATTCATTTATGAGTGTGTATGTATGGTATATGTGTTTCAAGTGTGTAGAGGCACATATTTGCATAGGTAGACATACATGTGAAAGTCAGAGGGTAATTCTTGTTCCTCTGCTCCACTTTCTGTTTTTCAGACACAATGTTGACATAGAACTCACCCAGACCTGCCTGAGCATTCCTTTTTTTTTTTTTTTTAATAAATTTTTTTTAAAACTTTATTTATTTATTATTTATTTGCCTTGGTGTTTGCCTGGAACTGGAACTACAGACAGTTGTTAGCTGCCATGTGGGTGCTGGGAATCGAACCCGGGTCCTCTGGAAGAGCAGACGGTGCTCTTAACCGCTGAGCCATCTCTCCAGCCCCCTGAGCATTCCTAATACTAGTGTGGGAGGAGCTTTGGTTCTCACAAATGTGGTCTTCATTTCCCCCTGGACATACAGATATGCACCCACAGGCTATTTTCCAAAGAGAAGAGTCCCACAACCCTCATGGAAAGGACAAGTGTGGAACTTGGAAGTGTGGGCAACTTCTGACCTCATTGTTGAGAGGAAGTTGCTGGGCAAAATCCTGGGCTGTGCTTGGTTCTTGACGAGTGAAACAGGAAAAATGGACTCTGTAATGACTTGTTGGCCTGTAGTGACCCTGCCAATCTGGCTCTCTTGGGTCAGGGTATAAATGAGACAGAAATCTATTTATATCTTATTCTTGTGGCTGTACTTTTGGAAAAGGTACCCTTTGCCTTTTTTCTTTTTCTTTTCTATCTCTTTTTGGTCTTTTTTTTTTTTAATTTAAAAGTTTTTTTGTTTTTTTGTTTTTGTTTTTTTTTAATATACCAACCACAGTTCCCCTTCCCTCCCTTCTTTCTACTCACTCTCCAGCTTCCTCCCATCTCCCCCCTCCCCCCCTTCACTCCTCAAAGATGATAGGCCTTCTGTGGGAGTTCACAAAGTCTGGGATATCAAGTTGAGGAAAATCCAAGCCCCTCTCCCCATGCATCAATGCTGAGCAAGGTATTCCTTTATAGGGAATGAGTTCCAAAACTTAGCTCATGCACCACGGATAAATCCTGCTTACACTGCAAGAGCCCCCAACAAATGTTCAAGCCACATAACTGTCATCTATATTCAGAGGGTATTCAGAGAGCCTAGTTGGGTCCCATGAAGATTCCCCAGCTGTCAGTTCAGAGTCAGTGAGCTCCCAGTAGCTCTGGTCAGCTGTCTCTGGTTTTCCTCATCATGATCTTGACCCCTTTTGTTTATATAATCTCTCTTCTTTGTCTTCGACTGAATTGGGAGCTCAGCCCAGCGCTTGGCTGTGGATCTTTGTATCTGCTTCCATCAGTTGTTAGATGACGATTTTATGATAGCAATTAGGGTGATTATCAATTTGATTACAGAGAAAGGCCAGTTCAGGCAGCCTTAATACCATTGCTCCGAGTGCTAACTGAGGTCATCCCTGTGGATTCCTGGAAGTTTCTCTAGAGCTAGGTTTCTCTTTAACCCCCAAATGGTTTCATTTTGTTGTTCTCTATCTATTTTGTTGTTCTCTCTCGCTCCCTCCCCCAACTATACCATCTGGTTTCCTCATGTTCTCTTCCCACCTACCCTTACTTCCCCCACCCCATTCTCCCAATATTCTCAGGAGGTCTTCCTAGGGGATCCATGGATTTTTTTTTTGGGTTCCTCCTTGTTACCTAGATTCTCTGAGGTTGTGGATTGTAGCTTGGTTATCCTTTGCTTTAATATTCACTTATGAGTGAGTACATAACATGTTTTTCTGTTGGGGTCTGAGTTATCTCACTCAGAATGATTTTTTTCCTAGTTCTATCAATTTGTCTGCAAATTTCAAGATGTCAAGTGTTTTTGTTTGTTTTCTTGTGTGTGTGTGTGTGTGTGTGTGTGTGTGTGTGTGTTTTACTGGTGCATAATACTCCATTGTGTAAATATACCACATTTTTAAAAATCTATTGTTCAGTTGAGAGGCATCTAGGTTGTTTCCAGGTTCTGGCTATTATAAATAATGCTGTTATAAACATAGTTGAGCAAATGTCCTTGTGGTAAGAACATGTATCCTTTGGGTTTATGCTCAAGAGTGGTATTGCTGGATCATTAGGTAGATTGATTCCCAGTTTTCTAAAAAAATCACCATACTGAGTTCCAAAGAGGCTGAACAAGTTTACACCCACTTCAGCAATGAAGAAGTGTTCCCCTTGGGCCTCATTTTCTCCAGCATAGGCTGTCATCAGTGAGTTTGTTCTTAGTCATTCTGATAGGTATAAGATAGTATATCAAAGTTGTTTTAATTTG
The DNA here is from genome assembly GCA_004025045.1 of Sigmodon hispidus. Taxonomy (NCBI): domain Eukaryota; kingdom Metazoa; phylum Chordata; class Mammalia; order Rodentia; family Cricetidae; genus Sigmodon; species Sigmodon hispidus. The sequence continues at coordinate 39,175 of PVIH01015410.1, read as the reverse complement.
CATTTTCCTGATGTTTAAGGATGCTGAGAACTTCTTTAAGTGTCTTTTAGCCATTTGTAATTTTTCTGTTGAGAATTCCTTTTTTAGCTCTGAACCACATTTTTAAGTTGGATTGTTTGGTGTTTTTTTTTGCCTCTTGTTTTTTTTTAGTTCTCTATGTGTTTTAAAGATCAGCCCTCTGTCAGATGTAGGATTGGTGAAGATCTTTTCCCATTCTGTAGACTGTTGTTTTGTGTTATTGACCATTTCTTTTGCCTTACAAAAGTTTCTCAGTTTCAGGAAGTTCCATTTTTTTAATCGTTGCTCTCAGTGTGTGTGATACTGGTGTTATATTTAGGAAGTAGTCTCCTTAATCTAAGGCTATTTTTCACTTTCTCTTCAGTTAGGTTCAGTGTAACTGGATTTACGTTGAGGTCTTTGATCTACTTGGACTTGAGTTTTGTGCAGTGTGACAGATGTGGATTTATTTGCATTCTTCTACATGCCACCATCCTGTTTTGCCAGCACCATTTGTTGACCATGCTTTCTTTTTTTTTTTCCATTGTGTATTTTTGGCTTCTTTGTCAAAAATCTAGTGTTCATAGGTATGTAGATTAATGTCAGAGTCTTCAGTTTGATTCCACGTGTCTGTTTTTATGCCAAGCTGTTTTTATCACTATAGCTCTATAGTAGAATTTGAAGCCAGGGATTGTGAAGTTCTTTTATTGTACAGGATTGTTTTGGCAATTCTGATTTTTAATTTTTCCATATGAAATTGAGTATTGTTCTCAATGTCTGTGTAAAGAATTGTATTAGGATTTTAATAGGGAGTACATTGAATCTATAAATTCCTTTTGGTAAGATTGCTATTTTTACTATGTTGATCTTGCCTATCCAGGAACATGGGAGATCTTTCCACTTTCTGTTATCTTCTTCAATTACTTTCTTCAATGATTTAAAGTTCTTGTCATACAAGTCTTTCACTTTTTTGGTTAGAGTTACCCCAAGATATTTTGTATTACTTGTGGCTATTGTAAAGGTGATGTTTCCCTGACTTAGTTTTTAGCCCATTTATCATTTGTATGTAGGAAGACGATTGACTTTTTTTTAGTTAATTTTGTATCCTACCACATTGCTGAAGGTGTTTATCAGCTGTAGGAGTTCCCTAGCAGAATTTTGAGGGTGACTTATGTATACTTTCATATTATCTGCAAATAGAGAAAGTATGATTTCTCTTTTTTTCCAATTTGTATTCCCTTGATCTACTTTTGCTGTGTTACTGTTCTAGCCAGAACTTCAAGTACTAAATTAAATAGAGATGAGGCAAGTGGATAGGCTGGTCTTGTTCATGATTTTAGCGGATGACTTTGTTTCTCTTTATTTAGTTTGATGTTGGTTATTGACTTACTGTATATTGCCTTTATTATGTTTAGGTATGTTCCTTGTATTGCTGATTGCTCAAAAACCTTTATCACAAAGGGGTGTTGGTTTTTGTCAAAGGCTTTTTCAGCATCCAATGAGATTTTCATAGGGTTCTTCTTTTTTTTGTTTGTTTTTTTAGTTTGTTCATATGGTGGAGTACATTGACAGATTTTTGTATGTTGGACCATCCCTGCATCTATGGGATAAAGCCTGCTTTATCATGGTGAATTTATTTTTAAATGTGTCATTGGATTTGATTTGCCAGTATTTACTGAGCATTTTTGCATCAATGTTCATGAAGGAGATTAGTCTGTAATTCTCTTTCTTTGTTTCATCTTTGTGTGGACTGGAGATCAGTGTTACTGTAGCCACATAAAAAAAAGTTTGGCATTGTTCCTTCTTTTTCTATTGTGAGGAACAATCTGAGGAATATTAGTTTTTCTCTAAAATTCTGGAAGAATTCTGCACTGAAACCATATGATTCTGGACTTTATTTTTGGTTGGGAAACTTTTAATAACAGCTTCTATTTCCTTAGGGGTTAAAAGTCTATTTCAGTAGTTTATCTGGTCTTGATTTAATTTTGTTAAGTGGCATGTATCCAGAAAATTATCTATTTATTTTAGGTTTTCCAATTTTGTGAAGTACAAGTTTTTGAAATATGACCTAATGATTTACATGTTTTTGAAGTACTTTCTGAAGCTAAATGTGTTGCGCTGGAACTACGCCTTCGGCTCTGAAGTACTTTCTAATAATTCTCTGGATTTCCTTGGTATCTGTTGTTATGCTCCCTTTTCATTTCTGACTTTGTTAATTTGTTAATATTCTCTCTGTGTCTTTTAGTTAGTTTGGACAAGGGTTTGTCCCCCCTGTTGATTTTCTCAAAAAAACTAACTCTTTGTTTCATTGATTTTTTTGTATTGTTCTCTTTGTTTCAATTTTACTCATTTCGGCTGTCTACTCCTTCTGGGTGAGTATGTTTCTTTTGTTCTAGAGCTTTTAGGTGTGCTGTTAAGTTACTTGTGTGAGATTTTTTCAAATTCCTTATGTAGGCACTTAGTGATATGAACTTTCCTCTTAGCACACTTTCATTATGTCTCATAAGTTTGGGTATGTTGTAGATTCATTTTCATCAAATTCTGGGAAGTCTTTAATTTCTCAGTATTTCTTTCTTGACCAAGAGGTGGTTCAGCTGAAAGTTGTTGAGGTTCCATGGGTTTGCAGGCTTTTGGGGGTTTGTGTTGTTATTGAACTCTAACTTTAGGCCATTGTAGTTTGATAGGATACAAGAGATTATTTCATTTTTTATATCTATTCATATTTGTTTTATCACAGAATATGTATTCAGTTTTAGAAAGGGTTTAATGGGATGCTGAGAAGAAGGTATACTCTTTTGTGTATGGGTGAAATATTCTGTATATATCTATTAAGTTTTTTGAGTTATCATATGTTAGATCCCTTATTTTTTTTTGTTAAGTTTCTGTCCAGTACACCTATCCATTGGTGAGAGTTGGGTATTGAAGTCTCTCATTACTAATGTGTCGAACTTGATATGCAATGTAAGCTTCAACAATGTTTCTTTTACATATGTGGGTGCTCTAGTATTTGGGGCATAAATGTTCAGGATTGAGGTTTCTTGATTGATTTTTTTCCTGAGATGAATATGTAATGTCCTTTCCGATCTCTTTTATTGATTTTAGTTTGAAGTTTATTTTGTTAAATATTAGTATAGCCACACCATCTTGCTTCTTAAGTCCATATGATTGGAAACTATTTTCCCCATCCATTTACTTGAAAGTAGTTAATGTCTATCTTTGAAGTTTAAGTATGTTTCTTGCATGCAGCAGAAGAAACATGTATTCTATTTTCCTATCCATCCTCTTAGTCTGTGTCTTTTTACAGGAGAATTGAGTTCATTGATATTAAGGGATATTAATGACCAATGATTGTTAATTCCTGTTAGTTTTTGTTAGTTTTTTTTAGTTTTATGTGTATGTGTTTCCATTCTTTAGGGTTTCCTTTTGTGGGATTATCTATTACTTGTGGTTTTGTTGGTGTATCTAATTTCCTTAGGTTGAAGTTTTTTGTAGGGCTGGATTTGTGGATAGATATTGGTTAAATCTGGTTTTATTATGGAATATTTTGTTTACTCCATTTATGGTGATTGAGAGTTTTTCTGTATGTAGTAAGAATTTTCCGGCCCAGACTTCCTGGCCTAGCCCCAAGGTTTGGACCTGCTCACAACCCTGTTGCCATTTAGCCCCAAATAATAATGCAAAGCCTTATATAAGTTTGATGTTCATCAGCCTATAGCTCAGTCATATAACCTGATAACTCTTAACTCTTAAACTAACCCATGATTAGCCAAATGGCTTAGTACCTTTTCTCAGAGCAACATTCTGGCCTTGTTTTCTCTGTGTCTGCTGGCATCTCTCTCATTCTCTTTCTCTTCCAGGAGTTTTCTTAGTCTGGTTACCCTGCCTGCACTTTCTGTCTGCCTTTTGGCCAATCAGTATTTTATTAAACCAGTAGGAGGAACAAAGATTTACAATGTACCAGAACATAATCCCACAATAGCTGTGTATAGTAGTCTGGGATGGAATCTGTGGTCTATTAGTGTCCATATAACATCTGTACAGGAAACTTCTAGCTTTCATAGTCTTCATTGAGAAGTTGTGTGTTATTCTGATGGGTCTGCCTTTATAAGTTACTTGGCCTTTTTTTCTTTGTCGCTTTTAATATTCTTTCTTTACTCTATATATTTAGTGGAAATTGGACTTTTTTGGGGGGTCTAGTCTATTTGGTGTTCTGTAAGTTTCTTTTATCTTCATAGGTATTTTCTTTAGGTTGAAAAAGTTTTCTTATATGATTTTGAGGAATATATTTTCTATGTCTTTGAGTTGATATTCTTCTCCTTCTTCTATTTCTATTTTTCTTAGGTTTGATCTTTCCATTTTGTCCCAAATTTCCTGAATGTTTTATAACATTCTGCTTCAGTACTTTCTTTAATTAATGTATCTGTTTCCTCTATTGAATTTTTTTTATGCCAGAGAATCTCTCTCTTTCATATGTTGCATTCTTTTAGTTTTGCTGCAACTGTTTGTTTAGTCAGATTTTCCATTTCTATCATTCCCTCAGTTTATATCTTTTTTATTGCTTCTATTTCAACTTTCAAGTGTTGAACTGTTTCTTTACTTGTTTGATTGCTTTTTTTTTTGGTTTTCTTTACTTTCTTTAAGGTTACTGATTTCTTCCAACTTTTTGTTTGTCTTTTCCTCTATTTCTTTAAGGGAGATTTTTATTTCCTCTTTAAATCTTTCTATCATCTTCATAGTGTTATTTTTAAGGTCATTTTCGATTGTTTCTTCTATATTGGAATGATTAGGTCTTGCTGTTGTAGGAAGTGCTAGGTTCTGGTGGTGCTATATTGTTCTTTATGTTGCTGAATGTATTCTTGCACTGTCATCTACCTATCTCTTTCTCCAATTGGTGCAAATGTTGTTTGTGTCTCAGGAAGCTGATCTTGGTCCAATAGGAGCTGGCCAATTCTGCTTCTCAGGGAGCTGCTGAGGTCACAGGGTAATAAGTGGGTTTGGGGTGAGGGTGGGACTTGTAGGTGGCAGGGTCCAACTCAGTGGAGTGTTCATGGGAATGACTGTCCACAGGGATCTTCCCTGCTGTTCTGCAACTGGAACAGCCATGAGTTGTGCCCCCGGCCCAGGTCCTGGACACTGGTATCTGTGTCTTGGCTAGGTGAAGTATCAGTCACCTCTTCCTTTTGCTTACTTCTCAGCCATGTATGGACCTTTAAACATGGATTTTTTTTTTTTCTTATCAGGTTCCTGAAGTCAAAACTTTTGCAAACAAGACTCAGGAACCTATTAGAAAAATAGTAATGTATAATAGGCTTAAAAGCTCTTGTCACAAAGGTTGTGTTTTTCAGAATCCTGCCCCATTTTGAATAAGAAAGACTAGGAAGGGAAAGAAAAGAGAAGACTGTTGGAGACCGAAGCCTTTTTCTCAGGCTTCTGGTGACATTTCTATTTTTGAATCTAGTTCATTTTTTTTTTTAAGGCTGACAATGACTACTCTTGAGACACGTCCATATTCTTTAAGAAAGTTATTTATTTATTTGACATGCCATGTGTACATGTGGAGGCCAAAGGACAACCTATGAGCACCAGATCACTTATCTACCATATGGGTCTTGGGTAATGAATTCAAATCTTTACCTTTTATGGAAAGAACTCTTCACCCATTGAGTCATAGCCTGGGCCCCTCTTTTCAGTTTTTAAAACTAAAAAGAAAATAAATTAATTTTTTTTTCCATTTCTGGAAAATGGTTACCTAGTCACATGGGATTTGATGATGTTCCTCACTTTAAATGAGAAAAGAGTCCTGTGGGATAATGCTTTTGTACACTCTAAAAATTTTTCACTTGTATTGGTTTAAATAAAATGCTAATTAGTCAGTAGCCAGGCAGGAAGTAGAGGCAGGGCAACCAGAGTCGGAGAATTCTGGGAAGAAGAAAGACAGAGCAGCAAACACTAGCCAGACACAGAGGAAGGAAGACGAGCATGCTACACTGAAGTAAAGGTACCAAGCCACATAGCTAAACATAAATAGAATCATGGGTTTAATTTAAGCATAAGAGCTAGTTAGTAATATGCTTAATCTACTGGCCTAAAATTTACTATAAAATTAAGCCTCTGAGTCAATTATTTGGGAAGCAGCTGCCAAGCATTTGAGAGTTCCTGTCAGGACAGAAACTTCTGACTAGAACACCCTTCTTCCACACACACACACAGTTTACCTGTGGGCCTTGAAATCACCAAAACCCTCCTGTATTCTAAGAACTAGGATTAGGATTACAGGTTTGAGGCACCAAACTTTTCAGTAACTTATGTTTTTGTGTGGATAATATGTTAGAGTGCTCAACCTATGTTTGGATGCCTCCATATTCCAAAACACTAAGTCTAGCTTCCAGGTAGGTATAAGATAAGATGAATGGAACTCTACAGAGATCAGTACTAGGTGTAGCTAGTTACTATCAATGAAAAGCCCCACCAGTCAGGAGTGTTGGAGTATGAAGTAGATATAAACAGCCTTTCAATATAATATGCATACTCAATTCTGTGTACCTATCCTGTTCTCTCTCTCTCTCTCTCTCTCTCTCTCTCTCTCTCTCGTGTGTGTGTGTGTGTGTGTGTGTGTGTGTGTGTGTGTGTGTGTGTGTGTTTTAAATGCATGCCAGTGCACATACACAGGTACCTGTGTGTATGAGTTCTTATATGTGTAGGTATCCATGTGTGTTTATGCTGTACACACCATTAATCAGTCCTGGGTGACTTCTCAGGAGCTGTTCACCTTGTTTCTTTGTAATATTGTAAAAAATATTTTCACTTGTTTATGCATGTTTGTCTCCAGGGAGGTTTCTGCAAGTGAGTGAAGTTGCCCACAGACGCCAAAGACATTGGATCCTCCTGTGGAGATAGGGTTACAGACAGTGTCAGTTCCATAAAGTGGATTCTGGGAATCAAACTCAGGTCCTCTGGTCCTCTGTAAAAGCAGTTCATGGTATTAACTCCAGCCTTTACCTTGGGTTTTGAAACAGGATTTCTTATTAGGATTGCAGCTCACTGACTTGGTGAAGGTGACTGGCCAGCAAACCCTAAGGATCCTGATGCCCCTACCCACCCAGTAGTGACATTAAAAGCTATTATGCCTGGCTTTTTCACATGGGTGCTAGGAGTCAAAGGTATTTCCTCATGCTTGTGTGGCAGATACTTTACCGACTGAATTATCTCCTCAGCCTCTCCCTGTGCATTTTTAAGAATGGCTTTAAATGTTTTTTTTTTTTCTACCACTTGATACTTATACTTGAGATAGCAAGTAGAGATTTGAAAGAGATAAGATACCAGCATTCTCAACTTCATACATTTGTCATCTTTATCTTTCTGCCACTCTCATATTATGACGTGTGGCCCCATTCCACTCCACAACAGCTGCGCTTTATTGATGTAGCTTGTTATGTTTGTAAAAAGCCCATAGGTTGCACATTGGCTGGAGTGCAAAGTGCTCTGATTAATGCACATCTTCAAAGTGACAAGTGGTGAAGTGGTTGAGGCCCAGGGCATGCAAAGACAACTTTGCAGCATATGGGAGTTTCTTCATTTTCTAGGTTTTGCAAAAGTACATTCTCATAAGTGAGCTCACACATCCTCCACGTGATCAGACTTTGCACTAGGTGTCTCTTCTCCTGCCAGAGCCACTCTGTGCTTTTGTGAGATAAAGGTCAGAGTATGAAATGGCTTTTGGCAACCATAGCAGGCTTTAGAGTGCAACATATTATTGTTTTTATATTTTGTACCAAATTTAAAACCCAACAAAAGCGTGATGTTAAAAAGTAAGCACAAAACTCCAAAGCATTTTGGTTGCATGTGAAAGTGTGTGTGTGTGTGTGTGTGTGTGTGTGTGTGTGTGCAGCTCAGAAATTAACCACAAGTATCTTTTCTCAGAGGTTATTTACCTGGCTTTTAAAAACCAGTCTTTTTCTGGGGTCTGGAGCTTGCTGATTGGCTAGCTGGCTTTCCCAGGGAGCTTGTGATTGGCTAGCTGGTTTGTCCAGGGAGCTCCAGGGAATCAACTGTCTCCAATCCAGTCCCAGCCTTAGAAATGTACACTACCATGTCTACATTTTTTTATTAATGTAGATTTCAGAGATTGAACTCAGGTCCTCATGCTTACAGGACAGTTGTTTTACCCACTAACCTACTTCTCCATCCCTCATCCCAAAAGCATCCATAGAGGCGATGATGCCTGGGATGTCATTTGTTTGAGGGCTAACTTTCTGTTGGTATCACACTGCCTTTGTTTTTATAACTTCCTGGGGGAATAAAAAGCCTTTCCCCAGGACACCCATGTGGGCGTGTTTGATATGAATTTAGAGTCTACAGCAGCACCTCTCTCCGTTCACTTCATTAGGAATTCTTTGTTTCAAACCACTTCCTCTAATTCATCTCTGGAATAGTAAAACAGAGCACTGTAAATATGTCTTTGAGAATTAATTCTGTGGTGTGTCTTCCTGCTCTCCTGGGAACTGAATCTCAGCTGCTGATTGTAGGCGAGGCAGGATTCAGTCCACAAACCGGAGACGTGCACTAAGAACAACGGAATGCTCGAGATGGCAATCAGCAAGATGTAGGCAGCTCATGGTTTTTAAAAATGAGCTTCCAGTTAGAAGCCTCCGCCCTCAATCACCTGCTGGGTTCATTTGCCCTTCAGAAAGAAGGTCAGTTCAAACTACAGACCACTGAAGGGAAAGCATCCAGCAAGACAGTTACCTCGGATTTTATTTGACATGCAGGAGTTTATTTCTATTTTTTTTCCTTCTGAATTAGATGAAAAAGTGTATCCTGAACTATAGTGTGGAGGAATAAATTGTAGATGATATAAAAATAAAGTGACAGTTCTCTCTGGTTTTTTACACAGGCTATGACTTCTTATGACAAAGCAATTAAGTAGTCAGTCCATTTAGAAAGGTCACTTCAACGACTCCAATGATAGATTAAAAAGCTATAAATATTGGGGGTGCTAGAGCATGCAGTTTGGCCAAGTAAGCTCTGGAGACATGTTGGCAGGGAAAGTGACAGGCTTGTTGACCAATTACTGTGAGTTTGTTAGGATCATTGTCCAGAGAACTTTATGAATATTGTTTTTCCAATTTTGCCTTTTAACAACAGCATTAACTTTGTTATTAAATATTTCTTTAGCTGTCTTGGTAGTTGTGGACACTGACTGTTTCTGATAAAGGGAATCGGTTCACTAGCTTGCTTGTAAATAGCATCAGTTCTGCAGCTTCATACACAATTGAGCAGACAGTTCACCAAGGAAGAACAGACTCAGTTGGATGGGAAGTGATGAGCACTGTCTTCTATTTACTCTTTGTTCTCTGGGTGAAAAATGTGGCCCCATAATGGCTCTGTTTCATTCATTTTTGGGTACCCCGAGGCCTCAGTTACCACCAACCACTTCTTCCTTCTGTGTTTCCCAGCAATCATTCTTTATTCTCTTAAGATTATCATAAATTGCCCATCGGTTCTGGATCCGATTCCGGGACCGGGTGCTGTCTGCAGAGTAAGTCCCAGTGCACTCTGTATCAGGCACAGATAAAGTCTGCCTGTCACCATACCCACAGGTGCTGCTGAGGGAATTTGCACGGCTACCCTCCTCGAACTCCAACTGAGGGAACAGATAACTACAGGGGTCCCTGAAGGACAGACTCAGACCCCTCCCAGAGGTGAGGGAGGGGTCACCAGGCCCAAGCTCCTATATCCCAGCCAGGGAGGGAGAGTTGAGCTCCTATCAGTTCTGGTTCCACATCTGGGACCAGGTGCTTTCTGCAGAGTAAGTCCCAGAGTAGTCTGTAGCAGGCACAGATAAAGTCTGCCTGTCACCATACTCACAGGTGCTACTGATGGAATTTGCACAGCTACCCTCCTTGACCTGCAACTGAGTGAACAGATAACATCTGGGGTCTCTGAAGGACAGACTCAGACCCCGCCCAGAAGGGTGACAGGAGGCACATAAGCCCGAGTGCCACAACTGACCAGGAGCCAGCTAATCGTGAACCACTGAAGCCATGGGCAAACGTCAGTGCAAAAAATTACATAATAATACAAAGAACAACAAGGTAACTCCAGAAGAGATTGGCAATCTTACAAAAACAAGACCTGAACTGAGCAATGAAGAGGAAACAGAAGGAACCTACACCAAAAATTCCTTTTTGATGATCATCGAAGCTCTCAAAGAAGATATGAAAAATAGCCTTAAAGAAATAGAAGAAAATACAAACAAAAAATTGGAAGAGATGAACAAATCTATGAAAGAAACATGTCAGGAACTAAAAGCTGAAATGGAAGCAATAAAAAAGGCACAAAATGAAGCAAAGATGGAAACAGAAAATCTGAAGAAAAAAGCTGGAACCACAGATACAAGCATAACAGGGTTCAAGAGATGGAAGATAGAATCTCTGAAGTGGAAGACTCAGTAGCTCAAATAGATATATCAGTCAAAGAAAATAGTAAAGCTAAAAAAGCAATAACTCAAAATGTTCAGGAAATCAGGGACACCATGAAAAGACCTAATTTGAGAATAATAGGAATAGAAGAAGGAGAAGAATACCAGCTCAAAGGCACAGATAATGTTTTCAAAAAAGTCATAGAAGAAAACTTCCCTAACCTGAAGAAGGAAATGCCTATAAAGATACAAGAAGCTTACAGAACACCAAATAGGTATGACCCCCCAAAAAAGTCAGCGCACCACTTTATAATCAAGCCACAAAACATACAGAACAAAGAAAAAATTTTAAGAGATGCAAAAGAAATGGGACAACTCACATATAAGGGCATACCCATCAGAATAACGCCTGACTATTCAATGGAAAGCTAGAAGGGCTTGGTCAGAAGTTATACAGATCCTAAAAGAGCATGGCTGCCAAACTAGAATGCTATACCTTGAAAAATTATCAATCACCATAGATGGAGTAAACAAGATATTTCAGGACAAAGTCAGACTGAAAGAATATCTATCTACCAATCCAGCACTACAGAGAGTATTAGAGGGAAAACTCCAACCTAAGGACCCAAGATACACTCATGAAATCACAAACAATCAGTAAGTCCACAGAAGAATACCTTAGAGAAAGGAAATACAAACAAGTTACCACCAAAAATGGCAGGAAATATGAATCAATGGTCACTAATTTCCCTTAATATCAATGGTCTCAACTCTCCTATAAAACGTCACACACTAACAAAATGGATACAACAACAGAAGCCATCCTTCTGTTGCCTATAAGAAACACACCTCAACTGCAAAGACAGACACAGGCTTAGAATAAAGGGTTGGCAAAAGATTTTCCAGTCAAATGGTCCTAAGAAACAAGAAGGGGTTGCAATCCTAATATCTAACAAAGTAGACTTTAAGCTAAAAGCAATTAAAAGGGACCAAGATGGTCACTACTTATTCATCACAGGAAAAATTGGTCAACAGGAAATATCAATCTTAAATATTTATGCCCCTAATATAAGGGCAACTACTTATGCAAAAGAAACACTGCTAAAGCTTGAATCCCACATCAATTCTTACACCCTAATAGTGGGAGACTTCAATACCCCACTTTCAACCCTGGATAGATCAACCAGACAGAGTCTCAACAGAGAAATAAGGAGTCTAAAAGAGGTTATGATGCAAATGGATTTAATAGATATCTACAGAAGCTTCTACCCAAAGGCAAAGAAATATACATACTTCTCAGCTCCTCATGGAACTTTCTCCAAAACTGACCACATAATTGATCATAAAGCAAATATCAACAGATACAAAAAAATGGAAATAATCCCTTGTAACATATCGCACCACCAGGACCTAAAGTTAGAGTTCAACAACATCAAAACCCAAAGAAAGCCTACCAACTCATGGAAACTAAACATCACTCAACTGAACCATCTCTGGGTCAAGGAAGAAATTAGAAAGAAATCAAAGTCTTCCTAGAATTCAATGAAATGAATCTACAACGTATCCAAACTTGTGGGACACAATGAAAGCAGTCTTAAGAGGAAAATTCATAGCGCTAGATGCCTATATGAAAAACCTAGAGAAATCCCACACTAGAGACCTAACAGCTCAGCTGAAATCCTTAGAACAATTAGAAGTGAACTCATTTAGAAGGAGTAGACAGCAGGAAATAATCAAACTTAGAGCTGAAATCAATACAATTGAAACAAAAAGAACAATACAAAGAATCAATGAATCTAAGAGTTGGTTCTTTGAGAAAGTTAACAAGATAGATAAGCCCTTAGCCAAACTAATCAAAAAACGGAGAGAGAGTGTCCAAATCAACAAAATCAGAAATGAAAAGGGGGACATAACAACAGACCCCCAGGAAATACAGAGAATTATCAGATCATATTTTGAAAATCTGTAATCCATAAAAATGGAAAACCTAGAAGAAATGGACAGCTTTCTGGACAGGTACCATCTACCAAAATTAAATGAAGATCAGATTAATTACCTAAACGGGCCTATAGCCCTTAAGGAAATTGAAGATGTCATTAAAAACCTCCCCAAAAATAAAAGCCCTTGTCCAGATGGTTTCAGTGCCAAATTCTACCAGACATTCAAAGAAGAATTGCTACAGTTACTCCTCAAACTATTTCACACAGTAGAAACTGAAGGAATATTGCCAAATTCCTTTTATGAGGCCACAATTACCCTAATACCCAAGCCACTCAAAGACACAACAAAGAAGGAGAATTACAGACCAATTTCCCTCATGAATATTGATGTGAAAATTCTCAACAAAATTTTGACAAACCGTATATAACAATGTATAAAAGATGTCATCCACCACGACCAAGTAGGCTTCATCCCAGAAATACAGGGCCGGTTTAAGATACAAAAAACTGTAAATGTTATCAATCATATAAACAAACTAAAGGAACAAGACCACATGATCATATCCTTAGATGCTGAAAAAGCCTTTGACAAAATCCAACACTCCTTTATGATAAAAGTCCTGGAGAGATCAGGAATACAGGGAGAATACCTAAATATAATAAAGGCCAATTGCCAGTATCAAACTTAATGGTGAAAAACTCAAAGCAATCCCACTAAAGTCAGGAACTAGACAAGGATGTCCTCTCTCCCCTTATCTATTCCATATAGTTCTCCAAGTTTTAGCTAAAGCAATAAGGGAAAGAAAAGAGATTAAGGGGATACAAATTGGAAAAGAAGAAGTGAAGCTATCTCTATTTGCAGATGATATGATTGTATACATAAGTGACCCACAAAATTCTTCCAAGGAACTGCTACAGCTGATAAACACCTTCAGCAATGTATCAGGATACAAGATTAACTCAAGAAATCAGTAGCTCTCCTATACTCTAAACATAGAAGAGCTGAAAAAGAAATAAGGGAAACATTACCCTTCATAATAGCTGCAAATAGTATTAAATACCTTGGAGTAACTATAACCAAAGAAGTAACAGACGTATTTGACAAAAGTTTTAAATCACTGAAGAAAGAAATTGAAGAGGATATCAGAAAATGGAAAGCTCTCCCATGTTCCTGGATTGGTAGGATCAACATAGTAAAAATGGCAATTCTACCAAAGGCAATCTACAGATTCAATGCACTGCCCATCAAAATCCCAACACAATATTTCTTGGACCTTGAAAGAACAATACTCAATTTCATTTGGAATAACAGGGAAGCCAGGATTGCCAAAATAATTTTACTCAACAAAAGAACCTCAGGAGGTATCACTATCCCTGACTTCAAGCTATACTATAGAGCTACAGTAATAAAAACAGCCTGTGCTGGCATAAAAACAGACTTGTGGATCAATGGAATAGAACTGAGGATCCAGACATTAACCCAAAATCCTATGAACACCTGATCTTTGACAAAGAGGCCCAAAACATTCAATGGAAAAAAGATAGTATATTTAACAAATGGTGTTGGCATAGCTGGATCGAAGTGTGTAGAGAAATGCAAATAGATCCGAGCCTGTCACCCTGCATAAAACTCAAATCCAAGTGGATCTAAGACCTCAACTTAAACCCAGCCACTTTGAACTTGTTAGAAAAGAAAGTGGGAAATACACTTCTACAAATTGGCACAGGTGACCACTTCTTAAATATAACACCAGTGGCACAGACACTAACACCAACAATCAATAAGTGGGATCTTCTGAAGCTAGGAAGCTTCTGTAAAGCCAAGGACACTGTCAATAGGACAAAAGGACAGCCTACACAATGGGAAAAGATTTTCACCAACCCTACAAGTGATAGAGGACTGATCTCTAAGATATATAAAGAACTCAAGAATCTAGAGCCCAAAACCTTGAATAACCCAATCAAAAAATGAGGTACACGTCTAAAAAGGGAATTCTCAGCAGAGGAACTACGAATGGCTGAAAGGTACCTGAAAAAGTGCTCTTCATCTTTAGCCATCAGAGAAATGCAAATCAAAACAAATTTGAGATACCACCTAACACCTGTTAGATTGGCTAAGATAAAAGGCACAGATGACAGCCTTTGTTGGAGAGAATGGGGAGCAAGGGGAACACTCCTCCATTGTTGGTGGGAGTGTAAGCTTGTTTAGCCACTTTGGAATGCAATATGGAGGTTTCTCAGAAAATCGAGAATCAATTTCTCCAAGGACCCAGCAATACGACTTCTGGGTGTATACCCTAAAGAGGCACATTCACACTCCATAGCTCAACTATGTTCATAGCAGCATTATTTGTAATAGCAAGAACCTGGAAACAACCTAGACATCCCTCAACTGAAGAATGGATTAACAAACTGTGGTACATCTACACAATGGAATACTACTCAGCAGTAAGAAAAAATGATATCCTAAAATTCACAAGCAAATGGGTGAATTTGGGGAATATCCTCCTGAGCGTGGTGTCACAAACTCAGAAAGATAAGCAGGGATTGTACTCACTCATTAGTGGTCTCTAAACAAACAAACAAGAAAAAAGCCAAGCAAGCCCAAGCTGCAAATCACAACCACTGAACAGCTTGGGATCAGAAACACCCTGGACTGACCCTTCAGATCCCACTCCATCTATAGGAACACCTGAGTCACTCTTGAGGGAGGGGGACAAAACTGGATTTGCCAGGAGTGAAAACTGATCTAAGCATTATTGGGTCAGTGGGACCACAGGACTGTCTGCTCCCTGCCCAGGGCGGGGATGGGGAGTTGTGGAGAAGAAAAAATGACCTGATGTGTCAGGAGTGAAGGGACCTTAAATAAGGATATACAGGGATGAAAAAGAAAAAATTCAGAGGGAAAGCTGAACACAAAGTAAATATATGTGTAGTAATCTTATTTACATTATCACCCTTGATAAGTCATGCTTATGATTTTTATCTTCTTCATAGTTATTGTTAACTTATCAACATTTTAAATTCATTTTACTGTTTTTCTTGATAAATACAAAATAAATAAAGAAGAAAAAAAGAAATTAAAAAAAGATGATCATAAATTAAAAGCCCTTCCTTACACTTTATTTAATTTTTATATAGAACTTATATAAATGCAAAAAAGTTAGGAGATATAATAAAAATCCTACAGTTCTACAGTTCTATCTTCAGACATAAATAATGCTAACGTTTTTAACTCGTTTTTCCTTCCCTCTACTCTTTTTCTTTCCTTTTTTTTCTGTTGTTATTCTTTATGAGATTGGATGAAATAGTGGATAAGAGCAGAACCCTCCATATGATTCATTGGCAAGCCCACCATCTGCAAGCAAAATCTCTGTGTCATCCAAATACATTTCTCAGTATTTAAGATGCAGTGGTGACAGCCATAAGTACATCTATAAAATGAGCACCTTCTCACAGAGCCCCTATGTGTGTGTAAATCAAACAGAATTGTTAAAATGGCGATTTTGGTGAAGGCATCTTATCTTGGCTTAGCATAGGCTCCAAGCATAAAGAGCATGTAGAAGGATGTGGAAGGATGTTAATGTCTATGCTTCTCACCTCCAGCTCAGTAGAGAGACCGTCACTACACTGTGCACTAGAGTTTTTCGAGTCAGCCAGATTCAGGCAGTCACATGTCTCTAAAGTCACTCAAGCTTCCATGCCCCTCCTGTAAAATATGGCAGCTGTCTGGTCTAACCAATAATGTTTCCATAGCCCCTCCGCCAACTCCATACTTTTCTTCTTAGTTCAGAGTAAATGATGATAGCACAGAGTAAGTGATACTGAGTGAAGCTAGAATGTCTTAGATTGAGGTTTTCGGAAAAAGTTTTAGATAGATTTTTTTTCCTTTTTGAGTATCAAGTTTTCCAGGGACTGTTTTCTTAAGACAAGATAGAAACAAGTCTAGGGGAAGAGGAAGCAGAGAGAAGTGGAGACCATCTTAGCCAATCCCACAAGAAGACCTGGGCCTGGTCTAGACGCTCAGGGTTGCTCCAAATTAAGGCTGGGGACCAGGCCTTTTGTCTCTGCTTTGACCAGGAAGTGGATGTAAGGTGCCCTTGGAGAGAGGGACTCAGACTAGGTAAATCTCCTTGGCTGACAAGAAGTTGCCCTGGAGACTGAGACAGAGTTTTGAGGTGTAAGCAGCCTCTCATGGCAGCTGAGTGCCCTCAACAACCCTGTTCAGACTCACTTGCTCATGATAGAAAGTTCCAGCCAGGAACAGTCTTTCAGGTATCCCAGATTTTAATTACTGAGAATGCTTAGAAGATGAGGTTGGTGGAAAGAATTTCCACCTTTTTGCTACTGCTGCTTGCCCTCAAACTACAATTGGTACTTATCATCTCTCTGTACTACCAAATTCCCATTCTTTTAACCCTGAACTAGTGACTCTCTTGGTCCTGTGGGGACTCTAGCTAGACTCTTGCCACTGGGAAGTTTTAGCCCCTGGGCATCGTCTTTTACTTATGGCTACTACTTTTGTTCATTTACCATAAAAAGTTAGGGGTTATGGCAAGGGCTCAGTGGGTAAAGTTGTGTGGTGGCGTGCTTTTGTAACCCCAGCACAGGGTACTAGGGGAAGACAGCTGAGACCTGGGTGTGCACTGGCCAACCAGTTCAGATGAAACCGTGAATCCCCAGGTTGAGGGAGGAACTCTGTCTCAAAAAACAATGTGTAGAGTGATACTTTTTGTGTGTGTGTGTGTGTGTGTGTGTGTGTGTGTGTACTGACACACAAATATATATACAACATAAACCCCACACATACATCCCCCACAGACAAATGTACCCAATATAAACCACACATGAACAAACACACACACATGCACATATGTGCACAATATAACATATACACACATACAATTTTGATAAGAGCTAAGAGAGAATCCGCTATAGATATATTCTTCTGTCCATATACATAAAAGTGGCTGCTTCCCCTTAAAGATCAGGGTTAGTTACCCCACAATGTGATAAACATATTCCTTGGCTCCTGTCACTTGGGATGTGGAGTTGGTGTTGCTTGGTAGATACACTCACTCTCTTCAGATCAAGTCTTCTATACTAGCAGGGCCAGTCTAGTAGAGAGTGTCCACACACATTCTCCACATGGCCAGTGATAGTGGTGGCAGATAAAGCTATGTGTGTTGCCATAATGTAGTTCCAGACTCCCGGTATTCTATGCAGTCATGTGTGGAGATTATTTTAGTGCACTTCTTATATCCTCAATGACCATACCCCTTCCTCACTGGCATCTTCTAGTAGTCCCTCAGCTGTGCCTTCCAGAGGAAGCTCTACTGCTTTTTTAGCCTGTTAGGTTTTGGTGAGATGGCTTTTGGTGATGGTATATCCATTTTTAGGTTGCATCCCTAGGTCCTGGGAATTCTAACGTGTAAGGCACAAACACTTGTCCTCAATAGACCATCTAGAGACAAGTCATAATAAAAATCAGAGAAAGGAGACTTAGTTACTGCAACCACCACGTTGAGAGAGCATCTTCAGGACACTGATCATGAGAGTTAGATTGAAATAAAGGACAAAAGATATACCAGCTAACCTTGACAAAGTGTAGTCTTAACAATTACTAATTCTTCATTGTCTACATTGGAAGGAACTATGTGAAATCTCTTCCTGAAACATGAATTCCTCCCCCAGATCACCAAGGGTTGACTTCCCTACCCACTATCATAAACTTGCTGGGTAATTTCCAACTTTATGGAGTCTATTATTTCTATAGTCTCATAGCTTAAGGAAAAGCCATGGATATCTTCCTCTGGAATATCTTCATTTCTGCTAGGACAGTTATAACCACAGCAATAGATCCCAGGGCTATATCGGCTCCCTACTGTAATGCTGTTCCATAAAGTGTGTCTCAACACAACACAGGGAATATTAAAAGGGGGCTTTACCAACAGTGTGGATACTTCTTAAGCCTTCATAAAGTAGTACTGTCCAGGAGATGGCACGAAGGGGAAAATGATTTCTGACCTTGAAATATGCATTATTTAATATGAAATATTCTGGTCAGTTAGAGGGCTACCTGTTTGAAAGATCAGGAGTCCAGAGAGATCAAATTGCCATCAGGTAGTTGATCTGACTCTTTTCTAGAAACAGTGATAAAGCTCAGGCTGCCCCAGAAACAGGATGAGATGGCTCCTTGTCCTCTGGCATAGAAGATTGTTTGGATGCTTGTATAGCTAGTCCTTGTCAAGAGAAGTCTCAGTGCTGAAGTGTATGCTGAGTGACCATTACATCATTTGCTACATATGGGAATCTAATTGTTCCAAGTGATTTTTAAAAAGAACAAGAGAAGAGAAGGGGCTATTGGAAACACAATCTTTAAATACTTAATGAACTCCAAAGCTGATATAAAATACTTAAAGGGGAAGGAAGCTGGCAGGCTTCAGAGACTTTAGGGGAGTGATGTGGGCCATCTGCTTCAGCTCCAGCTCCAACAGTCAATCATCCTGTTTGGAATTTCCCATTCACAGAATCTTATTTCCTAGGATGGGAAGAGTCTTTTGTCGCAGCTTAGGCTGGGTGTCTTTGTCCGTGAAAATGCATGGTGAATCAAGGTAGATCCTCTTTCAGACTTAATCTTGGTGCATCCATCTTAACAGCTAGTCTGTAACCAAATGATGGTAAAATCTGAAATCTGGGGCCAGCCTTGAAAGTATTTGGTTATTGCTTTTTCTTCTGTTTTCATGAAGACATCAGTTTTCAGGGTTTTGTAGTTGTATATATTTTTTTTTCAGAAAAAAAAATGAAAGTTCTGGTTGTTTTGTATATTTAAACTAACTAATCAGGATATAATGTGTAGAAACTGTAGATGTTGAATGTCCAAATCTGTATGGCTTAAGAAACATATTCTGTAGCTAAAGCCTTAATTTCTAACTAGATTAATCACAAGCATTTCACATCTTTTATGTTGTTAATTTGAACTATATATACATTGAGGGGAAAGAAAATCATAGATAGCAAAGTCTCATCAAAATAAAAATTTCATTTGTAGAAGGGAAGAGATTCTTGTGCACACATATAAGCACTGGAGAAGCCAGAAAAAGTTATATGCAAAGGCTTATCTCTTCAAAGGAAGGAGATATTTGCCTGTTCTCTTGGAATGCTGGAAAATGATGTAGTTTACAACCTGGTGATCCTTTGCTATCTGTAGAGCCAGGCTTCCCAGAGTTTGTTTTGTTTATCCCAGACCATTTCCTAAATCTTGAGCATTGCTTCTAAGTCTATTAAACACATCCTTATGGGAGATGTAATCTGTGCTTTTACAACAGCCTTGGTGACTTCTATGTTATCTTAGGCCCAGTCAGTCCTGACACCCATAGGCATTATGCTCACCTCAGTCATTCCCCCAGACCCTTATCTTGACTACTGTTTCAGCAGAGCCCAAGAAGCCATATGTACTTTGTAGAGTTTCAATGTTATAATGTCTTCCGCTTTGTTGTATACATGAGACTGAGTTAATTGTCATCAGAAAACTTTTTTCCAAAACTGTGCTGTGTTTAAATATGGATAAAAATGACTTCATGTGGGAATCTAGAGGCCTGAAACAATGGCTGGCTAAGTGAAGCTAAACTGAGTTTCATTCTTATTTCACCTGATCACTTCTGTGCAAAGCTGATACTTTCAGGGACCCCTGTGTGTATTTAGTTTTAAATTATATGTATATGTGTATTCATCTGTGTATGAGTTTTACATGCAAGTACAGTGCATGTGGAGGTCAGAAGAGTACATTAGACTTTTTGGAGCTGGAACAGTAGGCAGTTGTGAACTGTTCAGTGCGGGTGCTGAGAATTGACCTTGGGTCCCTGTCGAGAACAGTATACACTTTTAACTTTTGAGCTATCGCTCCAGCCTCAATTGAAATTTATTCAATGTAAATTTGCTATTACTATTTGTTGAAATTTAAGAGTCATAATACTACCAGGTACTCTTTAAATTCTTCTAATATCCTTCTAATGGGACAGTCATTGCATTGATAACACTCACAGGCTGATCACCCAAGTTGTTATACATCATTTGTAGTTTGATACACTAATAGTCACTCACCTCTTCCTATAGCCATGCTAGTGTAATCTCCTCTGATATGGACCCTGGGCCTGTCCTGTGTTTTTATGTTTTATTTTGAACTTGTTTGTTCATTTTTACCATATGACTCACATTGTCCAATGGAACCTTAGTAATTGTTAAACAAAGCAATTAATTGAGCCTTTGGGATTCTCACTTCTTATCAAGGGGTGTTCTTGGTTAGTGTATTTATTTATATACATGGTCCAACTGATAGGTAGACTAGCTGTCGGTTATTGTGTGGGGACATTGTAGATTATCTAGCCTCAGCAGCAATGTTGACTGGACTCACAAAATAGTTGTAGAAAATTCATCCAGAACAGGATGTGGGTTAAATGGCAGTTGTTTCTTATTAAAAGTTTGGAGATGGTTTTTAATGGAGACATAACAGATAACTGGCCACTCTAGACCTTTTACTTTGTGTTTTCTCTGACTAATGAGAAAGAGTCCATTGCTTGTAGAACTGCTTTAAGGGAGATAGCAGAGTCAGGAATGAACAGTCCAGGCAATAATCAGACTTGATTGGAACGGCAGGAGGCTGGCACATTCTGTGTAAGCAGAGGCTTGAAGATGCATGCCTGGCTTTTGCTGTTTCTACTGCTCTGACTTTGCAGTAAGGAAGCTTGGCTTGCTACAGAAGAAAAGACCCAGCTGAGGCCATCCAAGGTCTGCTGACTTGCATTGACTGCCAGACATATGAGTGAGCCTAGCTAAGACCAAAAGTGCCAAGTCAAGTCTAGTCTAAACTGCCAACCCACAGAATTGCATGCTAACTAAAGGTCCTATTTAGCTGTAAGTTGGAAACAGTTTCATATCATTGTTGTAGGAGTAGATAAGCCACACCACACAATTCTGGTACCTAAAGGAATGCACTTGAAGTGGCTGCTAAAACATTCTCACTTACCCAGAGTGTTACACAGGAATTGAATTGCTATATCTTCTGTGTAGACACTAGCCACTTTGGTGACTCCAGGTTTAAACATTATTAGATTCTGTTCCCAAAGGACTCCATCTAGCATTACCTCCATTTTTATGAGTATCCACCCAAACTGGCATTAATTAAGTCTATATATAACCTCTCTCTGCTACAAGCCACATTTTGTAGACTTCCGTCATTATGATGACGCTAGGGATTTTGAATAATTGATGGATAAAGATCTCTTTTGTTGGGCCTGGCCTAATCAATTCTAATGCTTCTGACTGGATGGCACACTGTAGCATTTCCTCTAATGCTTGTTCCTATGCTAACTGTTGGACATGAATGCCTTATGCAAACTTTTAGTACTCATCAGGCTGGTATGTTGGGTTTTCAAGGTAGAGAAACAGTCTATCCGGGACTTTTAGAGTAAATCTGATGATTTTGGCTTCTGAAATAAACTCACTAGAAGGGTCCATGTTCCCAGTTGAATTTTTATACTATCAGCCATTAATATTTATTACCTTTCAGCATTTCCATGGGGTGCACTAACATGGCCAAAGCCACTGCTACTTCTGTTCTGTCTAGAAATTTCTCCCTAGTGTTGAGGCTACTTGAATCCAGTGAATGATTTTGCCTTGTCTAAATGATGAGGAGAACACTAATGGCAATGTAATGGCATTTTCCCAGCGATTACCTTGATTGTCCTGGTGGGCATTTCTCTGAGGACTGACTTTTATTTCTCAGTGGCTGTTTCAGCCACTTTTCTAATGAGAAGGCCAGAAGTAGAGTAAATAGACACTTAAACACACCAAGGGAGTCACTTTCAAAGAAGTCTTTTGTAATTCAAATAATCACCTACTAAAGCTTGCTGTAAGACAGTATAGTGTCCTATGCTAAGATGAGTGGTTTTCTGAAAAGATAATGTGCACCTGTGTTATTAAGTACATTGCATGGCTTGAAGAAAAGGGTATGAACTGGGGGTGGAGTTGGGGGACACACAAACCTCAATAGTGATGAAAGAGCTCCAGTGAGGCTTGGTATGGAAACAATTTTTTAGCATGAGAGTTTAGCAGAGGGAAGCATGTATCTAGAAGGAAATAATCAAAATTATATACAAGGTAAGAGGGTTTCTAATTAGAATGAGTTAATTATCAAGAAATAGAAGAAAATTAAAGTGAGAAAGTAGGGTTTTGTAAAGTATTCTGTTCACCTTCTCAGTAATTCCCCTCCAGGGAGACTGGCATCTCCCACAGCCACACCAAATGTCAGATGCCATGACAAAGACAGAGAGCAGTGGCCCTGCTCACACTGCTTATGCTCTGCATGTGGAAGGCTTCTTTGACTAGGACCCTTTTACACAGATTCAGTGTGGTTCCTTTTGCACAGTCATAAGTAGTGAAAAATTAAAAGTATACATAAAATTAAAATTGCTAATTGTTTTCAATCAGAGAAAATGTAGTTTTCTGGAAGATAAAAATATACTTGGTCAGATGTGTAAATATATCAGACATTCAAATCTTGAGCAATCAGATAAAATTCTCCTTTATTTAATGCTTCATTTAATATATAAGAGCATTGAATTAAACTCTCAGGGTATCAAATGTCCTCTCTCATTCTCTGGAGATTACATTTCTTTCAGGCTATTTGAGAAAGACCATATCATTATTAAACATCTTTCAACTGTAAGAGTTTTAGTTTAGTTTAGTTGCTTTGTCTAAGATAACAGCAGACTTACTACCAGGCCTTGCTCCTGCCTAATATTTCCATACATTCTCCCCCTGGAAATCATTACTTCATACATAAGGACATGCGAATACAAGTATCTCCCAAGGGAGATTGTCAGTTACTAACATTTGAAATTAATTAATGAAAATATTTTTGTTGTTTGTTTTGAGACAGGATCTTATGTGTCCTAGGCTGGCCTCAGACTCACTATGTAGTTGAGAATGATATTGAACTTCTGCCTCTACCTCATGAGGACAACCATGACAGACCTGCACAGCCGTACTCAGGTTATGGGTTCCTAGGGATTGAATCTAATTAGTCACTCTGTCAGCTGAGCTATGGGCATGGCTAACTTTTTTGCCCCCTTTGGAACAGGGTTTTACATTATAATCTAGGCTGACCTTGAACTTGCAACAATTCTCTTGTCTCAGTTTACTGAGTGCTGAAATTACAGTCCTGAGGCACCACTTCTGACTCATTATTTCCTAAATAGACATCACATTTGAGTCTTTAGAGATTTAAAAAATTTTTTATTAGTAATTTTTACAGCTGTGGAATTTAATCAAGTTACTAAGTCCCTCTAGGGCACAAACAGATTTCTAGCTTGGCATAAAAACATGAGTATCCACCCAAACTGGCATTAATTAAGTCTATATATAACCTCTCTCTGCTACAAGCCACATTTTGCAGCCAAATGACTCAGGTCAGTTCTATTTTGTTGCAAAAACCTTTTGGGCATGAGGGTTTTTTGGGCTTCTGGGGCTTAGCAATTAAGAACTGGGCACGTGTTCACCAGCATTCCTGTCTAATGGGTGAATTTTGAGAGGGCCTTTGCCTCAGCTCTCTCACTGATGTGATGAAAAAAAAACCTAACAGAAAGTAAGTTAAGGAACAGAGGGCTTATTTTTGGCTCTTAGTTTGAGGAATACAGTCCATTATGGCCCAGACAGGAGCCTATAGCTGAGATTCCTCATCTTCTCACATAGTTGTGGTAAGGACACAGGGTGCGCTGGGTATAAACCTCCAGATAACCTACTTCCTTTTGTAAGCCTCTACCTTCTGAAAGTTCCACAGTCTCACAGAACTGCTTCACTCCTACGGGGGTTGGGGGTAGTGGTAGGGTGTTCAAACACATGCATACCCAGACAGGCCTGGAGCTGAACTGATCCAGGAAATTCTCTCTCTCAGGTCTCTCCCATGCTACCTGGGCACATTAGGCCTGCAGCTCCCTCTCAAGCTGATGACAAACCAAAGCCACATGGGATCTACCCCAAAGAGGTCTCTGTGGTCCAGCAAACCTGTCCTTACTCACCTCTCCTGCCAAAAGTTTATGAGGAGAACTTTTCAATGTTATCACCTTTTCTATATTATTTGGGAGGTCACTGAGAAAATATAGAACTTAGTCTGTATAAATTCACAGTGCGGCCAAATTCAATGAAGCATATCTAATTTGAAAAGTGATGGATATCTATAGTTAATGAGCTAAAGCTGTGTTATGCTAAGGTTATTTGAAAATAGAGAGAGATTAGAAGTGGAAATGACAGCATATTTTTCCCCACGGATCAGGCTACTGACACAGGGAGAAATCACTATGTTCTTAAAATATGCTAAAACTATGTACAATCTCTTTGCTTTCATACGGCATTTAAAATACCACCAAGTGGTGTCCTTCTTCGTTATTGTTTCACAGCTCCCACTGATTCTATGTATTAGCCCATTATAAACATGGACACTGTCTAAACTGTCACTGAATATAAATTTAATGCTCTGGGGTTGTTGTTTCTAAAATAAACTTGACCTTGGGGCTTCACATGAATTAATCACTTTCTCTCAGGCATCATAGCAGAACACCAATTGGGGTATAAATAATTGGTGAAAATTTTTAGATTAATTTTGAGCTCTTTAGCCATTGTATGACCACTAGATGAGGCTAAATTGGGACTCTGCCTCTGTACCAGGTGTCCAAATTATCAGATGTTTGTAACTTAATGGGCCTAGAGGTTTTTCTTTGGCACCAGCTAAACTGGCTGTACAATAAGCACAAAGGTGAAGGGATTTCCATAGTATGCTGTGGGTTGCTCTGTGAGGGCCATGGGAGTATACAGCAGATGACAGCCAGTGTCTTACTGGTCGACCTACCACATGAATGACTCTGTGTTGAGGAACCTCATTAGGCAAGGTCCATGGAGGAGTCACAATAAACCAACATTCGTGATATGGCCTCATTAGGCAAAGTCTGTGGGGACATCTGTGGACTGGTCCCACTAGGCAAAGCCTGTGTAATGACTGGCTGTGGATACAGGTTGTTTTCTGTCTATAACTTTCTCAGGTGCCACTGCTATGCCTTGCTATTAAGAACAGCTGTGGGGTTCTTTCCAGAGCCCTTTGGTAGTGTGTTTTACACCTTTGGGCACACTTATAGCTGTGGATAGTCAAGTCCAATGTATAGAAATATTACCAGAATAATTTTTACTGACACAGGAAAGTAATGATAGTTTTAGTCTCAAAGACAATTAATGTTAGACTTCAGGACAAATGTAGACAGACTAAACTGCTCCTGCAGAAAATATAAAAATACTAATTCCAAGGGTGTTGTTTATTGTGAAATCAAGGCCAGGCTCTTTTGAAACTTACCCTCCTTGCAATAGTTGACTTTCTGCACTTACAACCCTGACCACTCAAAGTTCAATCTGCTACTGTTATTGTTATGTCCCGAATTTCAGTGTCATTCTCTGTCTGATTAAAAAAAAAAAAGTTATGCTCAGGGCCAAGCATTTGCACTGGCCAGTCTTTGTGACCTGACTAGCCTGAGAAAAATTGTATTATTTCATATGTTATTAGAATGGGTTGGGCCCTGAAAATGTAGCATACGATTGTCCAGAGTTTGGCAATGTAGGGATGAAGCTATGCAGAATGTGAGTTTGGAATGAGTATGTATGAATGAGAGAGGGAGCAGCAGCAATGTAGGGAGGAAGGGAGGAGGAATGAGTATGTACGAATATGAGTGTATGTGTGCTGAATGAGGGATTAAAGAGAAAAAGAAGCAGAAGCCTAAAGAATGTGAGAAAATGAATGGAAAAAGAATAATGAGCAACAGTGATTGAATAATGTAGAAGAAGCATGTGTGTGTATGTGTGTGAAAGAGATAAAGCTGTGTGATAGAATTATTGCTGCATATAGAAACTATGCAAAGAGCTGTAAGAGAATGTGTAATAACAATGTGAAATGTTATATGTTGAGAGAGCTATGTACATAAGATAAATAGCTATGGCTGTATGGAGATTTGTAACTGTGTGGAGGCAAGAAAGATGAAACTGTGTAAAAGAAGATGTAGAAGAAAAATGTATGTGAAAGACAGATTTGTTGACATGTGAAAATAGATGTAATTATGTATAGAGATATATGACCATATGTATGTAAAGTAAGATATGTAATTTTATGTACAGAATGCAGCAATGTGGAGATATGCAGCTGAGTGGAGACAGAAAGAGTCAGACACCATTTTTAAGAAGTAAAAGAGAAATTTACCATCAGAAGGCATGTATGTTGATCTATTTTACTAGTCAGTTAGATAGTTAATAATTATTCTGGATAAAACTTTTTTATCCAAACCTTTCGCTACTCTGAGGCATCCCTTTCGTTATTCTGAAGCGGGTCATGGAAACTGGCCTCTTATGGTCTGTGTTATTTCTCACTTTTCTCTTACCCTCATAGTTTAATTTGTATCTATCATCCTGGACCCCAGCAGAGATAAAACAAAAGATAAAACCATAAAATCTGGAAGACAAGCAATAGTGAATTCACAGAAATAGGAATCATCAAAGACATAGCTGGAGATGAAATTAATTCGATTATTGAATTTTAAAGTAAAATTAATTTTATGCCATCATTTGTTTCCATTCACAGAAGAAGACCAGATCAGCATCTTAAGTCCCAAGATTTAGGAAAAATTTGAGCATAATTTCTTTGATGTGGTTGGTTAAAATTACTAGCTTTGTTTTTTGCTAATAATCAGTCTCAAGAATAGGACATAAAACTCCTTCATATTGTGGAACTATGTAGGGTAATGTCATTCACTGCCTTGATTCTTTGTATAATAAAGTAAACATAGATGAATCACACACACAAATAAAAATAAAAGCCAAATGGCTTTCTAAAATAGAAAGATAATTTTTGTATTTGGTTATTTGGAGAAACAATGTGTACCTGTATCAGAGCATTAATTTTCCAGCTAAAGACAAATTTGACATTGTAGATGTATATGTGTGTGTGTGTGTGTGTGTGTGTGTGTGTGTGTGTGAGAGAGAGAGAGAGAGAGAGAGAGAGAGAGAGAGAGAGAGAGAGAGAGAGAGAGATTGATTTATGCAGCTCAGGCTGGCATTGCACTCAATTTTATGTGGTTCTGAGCATGGAACCCAGAATGCTAGGTGAATGCCAGGCAAACACTCTATAATGAACTATATCTGCAGCCCTAGACTTTGTAGATATTTATAACAAATGTGTATATATAAGTTATATTTACCTTTTTATTACTAAGGTATCTAGTTTCAAATATAAAAGTTTTTTCTGGCTGTGCTTTAATTCCTTTGAGGGTTATTTTTGTTAAATAAATTTTATGTGAGATGACTCTTCAATCATATATGAATTACTGTAATGGGGGGTGAGTGTTGTCAATTCCATAAAGTCTAGAATTACCTGGGAGACTGACCTCTGAACATGCTTATGGCAGATTGATTACCTTGATGGCTTTTTAACTGGAGTGGGAGGACTTTTCCACTGAAGGGGAACATTCCCTAGGTGGCAGTGTGTGTGTGTGTGTGTGTGTGTGTGTGTGTGTGTGTGTGTGTGTGTGTGTGTAAGTGTGTGATGGAGAGAGTGAGTCGAGAATTATCATGTATTCACCAATTGCTTTGTGTGTCTTTACTTTCTTGCTTCCTTCCTTTCCTGCTGAAACAAACTGTACAGTGAACTATGAGCTGGAATGGTTCTTTGCTCCATCAGGATATTTTGTCACATTAGACAAGGAAATTATACCCAAGAATGACTAATATTGGAATTTTGTATTAAAACTGGCATGTAGGACTGGCTGAGAAAGGTGTGTGATGAGGTGAGGCTTCAGTTTTTTTCTAACTCCCTTATTCCTAAAGGGATGCTAGAAAAAATCCCCTTAGGATGGTTTTGGTTGTATGCCTGTGTCTACTGCTTACAGATGTCTAAATATAAAGCATTTTTTTGTACATCTCTGAGGGATGAAGGTGGCATTATTCACTGCTGTTTTCAATTTAGGACTAGATGCTCTGATTATCAAGACATACTGAATTCCACACAGCCAATTAAACACTGGTCTTCCCTAATCCAATTGCAAAATAACATAAGCAATAATGTAGCATATGCCATGGTTTCTGGTGAACACATTACACTTTCTTGGAAGTGAACAGTCATGACTTTTGACACATTTAACTGTGATGTCATCAGTATATGAGGTAAAAAACCACAACCGTTTCTGCAGGATCATGTATCATGTCAACTAAAAAAGTAAACCCAGCTTCAAGGACTGCCAATCAAACTCAATTAGTAAATGACTTTTTAAAAAGAAAGTTGGTGGGTTTTTTATTTGTTTGTTTACTTTGTTTTGAAACTGGCTCTCACATATAGCTCAAGCTGTCTTTAAACTCACTATCCTTTGCCCCCTCCTCCTGAATTTGGGATTCATAGAAGTGAATGACCATGCATGGTTTATATAAAATTCCAAGTGAGACTACATAATATGCTTTCAACATATGCATCAATTATTAAGTCTTGTTTCTTTTAAAACACCGAGACTCAATCCTTATAATAACTAGTATTAGAGGTGCAACCATTGATTCTTGTGTAAGTAACCACTTTCTAAGGGAAAGTGGTCATCATTTCAACTTATTTAAGTGATCCAGCACCTTGGCAACATGTCATAATTCTTCGAGCTCCTAAGATTTACTGTAAATATGCATGTGTCAAAAATGAAAGGAGATGCTCTGTGTTCTAAGGCTTCATCCAAAATATTCCATTTGCTGCATGTGATAGTGTTTGCACACTGACTTTCAAGATATGGCTTCAACAGTAAGATTCTGTAAATTATGTTTTTTTTTTTCTAGGAAAAAGGAGCAGTTTTATCAAAGGAAAAGGCAGCTTTAATTTTCTGGTTAGTTAATCTCTTTTGCATATCATTGTAGTAATCAGGAAGTGTTAGTAACTTGCATTCAATATTTCAATTCTGTCTATGTAAGAAAGCTTCGTGCATTTATTCTCACAATTATATTACATGTAATTTTGGAACAATAAAGACCTAGTGTCTAAGATTGAGGTTTCTACTGTACTGGATGTGGTGTTATCCCTCCTAACCTTCCACTGGCTACTTTTCTGTTGTTGTGATACAACACCATGACTAACGAAACTTGTGAAAGAATTTATATGGGCTTATGGTTCCTCAGCAAGGGGCTGAGTGCTTTCATCTTGAATGGCAAATACGATGTAGATAAAGCAAACTAGAAACAGTGGGTGTCTTTAATGTCCCAAAGCCTTTCTCCAGTGGGATACTTTCTTTAGCAAAGCCATACTTTGTAGTGGGATTATGCTGGTAATGTAAATATTTGTCCCGCCTATGGGTTTAATAAAAGCTGATTGGCCAAAGCCAAACAGGAAGTATGGGCGGGGCTACCAGGCTAAAAAAACTCAGGAACATCTCAGAACAAAGACAGATGCCAAAGTCACTGGAGCTGCTGGGAGACGCAGAGGAAATACTGCTCAGATAAGGTACCAAGCAGCACAGCTGAACAAGATGGGTAGAGTTCAGATGAAGGGGTTAGCAAATTATATGCCTGGGCCCTAGGTGAATCAGTGTAAAAATATTACAAGCGTCTGTGTGTTTCTGTGGGACTGTGGGTCCAAACCTTGAAGCTAAGCCCAGAAAGTCCAGGCTGCAAGCTATTACAATGCTTACAAAGCTTCTTCAAACAGTATTATCAACTGGAGACCAAGCATTCAAATGTGGGAGACTATGGGGTAGGACATCTCACTCATACTCACTACCCTCTCCTTCTTCTCTGCTTCCATAGTTGACCAATTCCACTTTATACACACATATCTTTCCAAGCTTAATATTATTTTTTTTCTACTTCCAAATTTGAGGACTTCATATATGTCAAATACTTACCTTTTTATCCCTTTGACAGAACACCTGAGATAAACAATTTAAAATGGGGGGGGTAGTATTTGTTTTTGCTAACCGTTTTAAATATTTTATTCTGTGGTCACTTAACCCTGTTAGCTTCCAGTCTGTGGTGAGACAAAATGTCATGGTGAAAAGCACATGGTAGAGGAAAGAAACATGCTCACTTCCTAGTAGCTATGAAGCAGAAGCAGAGGAAAAAGAATTAGGATTCCAAGTCCCCTTCAGGGCATATATACACCACTAAGCTCTTAACAGTGCTGCCATGTAGTGATATATTGTGGTTTTTTTTCTTTTATTTATTTAAATATTTTATTTTATTTAAAAAGGTTTTTTCCCATTTGCACCTTTGCTCACCCTCCCTTCCCTCCTCCCAATCCCTTTTAGTCCTCCCTCAGCTTCCCCATCCCATCCCCCATCCATTCCCTAAGGAGGGCAACGTGTCCCAAGATGAGTCAGTTCAGTCTGGTGTATCCATTTGAGGTAGGTTCGATTCCCTCATCCCAATATTAGAGTTGGGTTAGGTGTTCCTCTGCAGGAAATGGGCTCTAAGATACCGGTTCATGCACAGGAACAGTCTGATCCTACTCCATGAGCCTCCACATACTCCCCATGCCATTCAACAGTCATCTACTTTTGAAGGGCTTAGTTCCTTTCCCTGAAGATTCCCCACTGGCTGTTTCTAATTCAGTGAGCTCCCAATAACTCTGCAGGTCTCCTCTTCATGATTGTGATCTCATTGCTTATATACTTTCTTCTATCTCTCTTCAGCTGGACTAGGATTACAGGTGGGAGGCACCATACCTTGTCACAGCCAGCTGTCTACATAGGTGCTAGGTATCCAAATCCAGGTCCTTAGGCTTGCATAGCAGATGCTAACTACTAAGCCATCTTCCCAACCCTCCTGGTAAAAGCCTTTTACTAGAAGATTTACAGTCAGCATTGCGTAGGACAGAAAAAAAGTCACAGCCAATGGCCAACTAGAAAAAGATCTTGAGCTCACAAAGTTCAGAGCAATATTTCTCTAGTTATTAGAGAAAGATGCCTTTCAAGATGTCTTCATTGGGTGCAGTTTTGACAATTGTGCCATGGTAATCATATCCCAGAGTCAGGTTTTATCTCATATTTTAATTGCCAAACCCCTATCTTTGGATTAAAATTTTAAGCAGGTTGTGGTATGATATAAATTATCTAAGATTTCTAAAGTGTCTTGCTTTTAGTAATGTTAGATAATTGCAGGACATTTGAACACCCAAAATATGGGGCTGGAGAGATGCTTCAGCAGTTCAGAGCACTTGCTGTTCTTCCAGAGGTCTTGAGTTTTGTTCCTAGCACCTGTGTTATGTGTCACACAATCACCTGTAACTCCAGTTCCAGGATACCCTCCTGTGGTTTCTACGGGCAGCTACACACATGTGGCAATGCATATGAATACTACCCTCTCCCACAGGCACACACACACACAGTGGGGGAGAGGGAAAGAGAGAGAATAAATAATAAAAGCTTAAAAATACCCAAAGATGTGTGTAATATGTTAGATGACAATAAGTCAAAGAAGAAAAGGCAGGCAGGAGAGAGGAGCAGATTAGAGAACAGTAAAGGGGGGGAGGGGTGTGGTGGCCAAAAAAGGTCTCTCAATCATATGGTGAAATTTAGGCAAAACCAGAACAAGGGATCCTTATTGCTCAGGCATGGCACTCCAGGTAGTAGAGACAAATACAAATGTGAGCATGCTGAGATGGGGGTGTGCCTGTCATATTTGAACTCCAAACACCAGTGTATTTTGCTGACAATGGGGAGGAGCCACATGAACCCAGTGTCTACAGAAGCCCAGCAAAGCAGACCATGTTTGGATTCAGAATGTTAAGTGTTTTAGAGCAAAGCAGAGATATGTCTTGTTAATTGGGTACAGACAACCACAATAAACATGATATGTAACTGTGAAGGGCTGGTGCCTCCCTAATAGGACCAGGAGTAAGGCAAGGATATATGCTCAGTTATTTATTCTCTGCAATGTGCTGGAAGGGCTCTCAGAGCAATAAGGCAAGGCAAGGCAATAGAAGGGCCAAGGTTGGAAAGAATCAAAGTTATTTACTCTCAGATGACTTTATTTTTAACATAGAAAACCCTAAGCAGTGCCTATAGGGACTAATATAGCTAAAAAGTAAATTGAGCAAAACTCTAGTTTATTTGGCTGATATTTCTATGTGCTAGCAAAACAACTAGAAAGTAAAATAAAAATGTAATTCACAATAACACCAAAAGTCATAAAATTCTTAGGGACAAGGTTATCAAAAAATTGTAAACTATATACAGAAAACTACAAACGTAGAGCTAAGTGAAAATTTAAACTATCTGAAACTAGAAAGATATGTTATGATGTAGATTAGTATATATCTATTAAGCTACCTTGTATACACTAATTGAATAGCATTTAAAGTGTCAAATTATTTGTGTATGTGTGAGTAATGTATATGTGTGTAATGTATGATGTATATGTGCATGTGGATGTCAGAGGTCGACATGGCAGTTTTCTATCAATACTTCACCTTATTTTTTGTGACAGGGTCTCTCGCTGATCTGGAACTCATTGATTAGACGCCAAACCAATGAGATCTGCTAGTTTTGCTCTGAAGTACTTAGGTTACAGATCTGTGCTACTACATGTGGCATTCACATAGATGCTAGAAATCCAAACCCAGATCCTCAGGTTTGTGTGGCAAGATCTCTAACTGTGGCGAAACTTGCTCAGCACAGTCTTCTAATTCTTTTTGTGCAATTCACACATGAATAAAAATTAAAAGAGACTATTAATAAATCAAGTCTCCGATGAGGAACAGCCAGGCAGTCAGGGAAAGAATGATGGGCTCCTTCTCATGTTTACTAGGAGGTACACATCCTTCAGGAGGCCAGGCACTTGAGGACATTTCCTTAAAGTTTACAGATGTTCGCAGGATGATTCCTTAAGTGGAAGAATTTTTCTTTATGAAAAAGATTTTTTTAAAAAAACATATAACAGTTTATATAAGGTGAGGAGGTTCAGAGAATTATAGACTTTAGCAAACATATCACTATATGATTAGCCCACACCAAATGCCAGTGTCCGAAGGAATTATTGTCAGGTTTCAGGTTAAAAAAGTTGCCCTTCTTGAAATCTCATATTTTGAAAGGCATATTTTATTATGTTCTCAAAAGAAACCCATGAATTTATAGTGTTTTACATCCAAAGTGGCTAAAGTGTAGTCCTCATCGGCCAGGGTTTTATACAAGAAACAGTCAGGTTTTCTATATGGCTGCTCTGCACCTGCTAAATCATGAGCAATAGATAGTTTGTGGCTTATATGTTCAGAAGCACTCAGCTTTTGGGGGTTTGTAATAAGTAATGGGTTTTATTTTATTTTTTGTTTCTTTTTTCTCTTTTTTTATTATTAATGAAGTCTCATTTTTTATCCATTTTTTTTTTATCCTTGTTCAAATGTCCTTCCCCACCTGCCCCTACAAGTCACTCTTCTCCCCATCGCCTTATCTCTTCCCCAGCAAGGACAGTAGGTCCCAAGGCCCCAAGGTGGCTTAGAGCAGCATCCACTCCAGGCAAATCCACTTTCTTCATCCCCACATCAAAACTGGCTTAAGTGTTCCTCTGGAGGGAATGGGCTCCAAAGTGCCAGTTCAAGGTGCTTCAGATCCCAAGCTGTTCAGTGCTTGTGGTTTGCAGCTTGGACATGCTTTGCTTTTTGTTTAAAGTCCACTAATGAGGGAATACATCTCCTGCTTATCTTTCAGGGATTGTGAAACCTCATTCATGAGAATATTCTCCATATCCATCCATTTGCCTGTAAATTATAGAATATCATTTCTTAATGCTGAGTAGTATTCCATTGTGTAGATACACCACAG
The DNA here is from genome assembly GCA_004025045.1 of Sigmodon hispidus. NCBI lineage: Eukaryota > Metazoa > Chordata > Mammalia > Rodentia > Cricetidae > Sigmodon > Sigmodon hispidus. Next base: position 4,952 of record PVIH01015410.1, on the reverse strand, counting down.
CTTGTTAATCCATCCCTCAGTTGAGGGGCAACTAGGTTGTTTCTAGGTTCTTTTTTTCTTTCTTTTTTTAACTCTTTCTTTTTGTTATTATAAATAAAGTCACATTTTCTATCCATGTATATCCTTATTCAAGGTCTCTTCCCCCTCCCACCCCCTCCAGTCACTCTCTCTTCTCCAAATCTCCCCATGTTTTCCCCAGCATGGGCAGGAGGTCCCAAGGTCCCAATATTGCTCAGTTCAGCATCCACTCCTGGGAGATACAGTTTCCTCACCCCAACATCAAGACTGAGTCAGGTGTTCCTCTAGAGGGAGTGGGATCCAAGGTGCCACTCCAAGGTGTTTCAGATCCAAAGCTGTTCAGGGGTTGTGGTTTGCAGCTTGGACATGCTTTGCTTTTTGCTCTTTTTGTTTAAAGTACACTAATGAGTGAGTACATCCCCTGCTTATCTTTCTGGGTTTGAGATACGTTGCTCAGGAGAATATTCTCCAAATCCATCCATTTGCCTGCAAATTTGGGGATATCATCATTTTTTTTCTTACTGCTGAGTAGAACTCGATAGTGTAGATGTACGACAGTTTGTTAATCTATTCCTCAGTTAAGGGGCATCTAGGTTGCTTCCAGGTTCTTTCTATTACAAATAATGCTGCTATGATCATAGTTGAGCTAATGCCTTTGGTGTGTGAATGTGCATTTTTCGGGTATACACTCAGAAGTAGTATTACTGGATCCTCGAGGAGATTGATTCCCAGTTTACTGAGAAACCGTCATACTGTATTCCAAAGTGGCTGAACAAGCTTACACTCCCACCAACAATGGAGCAGTGTTCCCCTTGCTTCACAACCTCTCCAGCATAGGCTGCAATCTGTGACTTTTATCTTAGCCAATCTGACAGGTGTCATGTGGTATCTCTAAGTTGTTTTGATTTGCATATCCCTGATGGCTAAAGAAGTTGAACACTTTTCCAAGTGATTTCAGCTATTCGTAAGTCTTCTGCTGAAAATTCCCTTTTTAATTCTGAACCCCATTTTTTGATTGGGTTATTCAAGGTTTTGGGCTCTAGTTTCTTGAGTTCTTTATATATTTTAGAGATCAGTCCTCTATCACTTGTAGGGTTGGTAAAAATCTTTTTCCATTCTGTAGGCTGTCTTGTCCTATTGACAGTGTCCTTGGCTTTACAGAAGCTTCTCAGTTTCTTGAGGTCCCATGTATTGATTTTATCAGTAGGAGGGCTACTGATTTCTTTGAGTTAAACTTGTATCCTGCTACATTGCTGAAGGTGTTTATCAGCTGTAGGAGTTTTTTGGTAGAATTCTGTGGGTCACTTATGTATATAATCATATCATCTACAAATAGAGATAGTTTCACTTCTTCTTTTTCAATTTGTATCCCCTTAATCTCCTTTTGTTCTCTTATTGCGTTAGCTAAAACTTTGGGAACTATATTGAATAGATAAGGGGAGAGAGGACATCCTTGTCTAGTTTCTGATTTTAGTGGGATTGCTTTGAATTTTTCTCCATTAAGTTTGATGTTGGCTGTTGGCTTCTTGTAAATGACCTTTATTATATTTAGGTATTCTCTCTGTATTCCTGATCTCTCCAGGGCTTTAATCCTAAAGGAGTGTTGGATTTTGTCAAAGGCTTTTTCAGCATCTAAGGATATGATCATGTGGTTTTTTTTCCCTTCAATTTGTTTATATGGTGGATAACGTTTACGGTTTTTCATATGATGAACCAAACTTGCATTTCAGGAATGAAGCCTACTTGATCATTGTGGATGATATTTTTTATATATTGTTATATATGGTTTGCCATAATTTTGTTGAGAATTTTAGCATTAATATTCATGAGGGAAATTGGACTGTAGTTCTCTTTCTTTGTTGTGTCTTTGAGTGGCTTGGGTATTAGGGTAATTGTGGCATCATAAAAGGAATTTGGCAATATTCCTTCAGATTCTACTGTGTGAAATAGTTTGAGGAGTAATGGTAGTAGTTCTTTGAATGTGTGGTAGAATTCGGCACTGAAACCATCTGGACCTGGGCTTTTTTTACTTGGGAGGCTTTTAATAACAGCTTCAATTTCCTTTAGGTTTATAGGTCTGTTTAGGTAATTAATCTGATCTTCATTTAATTTTGGTAAATGGTACCTGTCCAAACAGCTGTTCATTTCTTCTAGGTTTTCCATTTTTGTGGAATATATGTTTTCAAAGTATGACATGATAATTCTTTGGATTTCCTGGGGGTCTGTTATGTACCCCTTTTCATTTCTGATTTTGTTGATTTGAACACTCTCTCTGCTTTTTGATTAGTTGGATATGGGCTTATCTATCTTGTTGACTTTCTCGAAGAACCAACTCTTTGATTCATTAATTCTTTGTATTGTTTCTATGTATTGACTTCAGCTCTCAGTTTGATTATTTCCTGCTGTCTACTCCTTCTAGGTGAGTTTGCTTCCAATTGTTCTAAGGCTTTCAACTGAGCTGTTAGTTCTCTAGTGTGGGATGTCTCTAGCTTTTTCATATAGGCATCTAGTGCTATGAATTTTCCTCTTAAGACAGCTTTCATTGGGTTCCCCAAGTCTGGGTACATTGTGGATTCATTTTCATTAAATTCTTGGAAGACTTTGATTTCTTTCTTAATTTTTTCCTTTACCCACAGGTGGTTCAGCTGAGTGATGTTTAGTTTCCATTAGTTGGTAGGCTTTGTGTGATTTTTGATGTTGTTGAACTCTAACTTTAGGCCCTGGTTGTCTGATATGATACAAGGGATTATTTCCAATTTTTGTATCTATTCATATTTGCTTTATGACCAATTATGTGGTCAATTTTAGAGAAAATTCAATGAGGAGCTGAGAAATATGTATATTCCTTTGCATTTGGGAGAAAGCTTCTGTAAATATCTACTAAATCCATTTGTATCATAACCTCTATTAGACTCCTTTATTCTCTGTTGATTCTCTTAATACGCTGAGCCTGTGTCTGTCTTTGTGATTGAGGTGTGTTTCTTGTATGCAGCAGAAGGATGGCTTCCGTTTTTGTGTCCATTTTGTTAGTGTGTGCCTTTTTATACTTGAGTTGAATCCATTGATATTGAGGGACATTAGTGACCACTGATTGATGTTTCCTGCTATTTTTGGTAGTAGCTTCTATATATTTCCTTTCTCTGGGCTTTTTTTCTGTGAGATTATTGACTGTTTGTGGTTTCATGGGTGTATCTGGGATTTTTAGGTTGGAGTTTTTCCTCTAATGTTTTCTGGAGGGCCAGATTGGTAGATAGGTATTGTTTCAGTCTGACTTTGTCATGGAATATCTTGTTTACTCCATCTATGGTGATTGATAATTTTGCTGGATATAGTATTCTGGTTTGGCAGCCATGCTCTTTTAGTGTCTGTATAACTTCTGACCAAGCCCTTCTTGCTTTCATTGCTTAAAAATGAGTAGTAAGGGGCTGGAGAGATGGCTCAGCGGTTGAGAGCACCGTCTGCTCTTCCAGAGGACCCAGGTTCGATTCCCAGCACCCACATGGCAGCTAACAACTGTCTGTAGTTCCAGTTCCAGGCAAACACCAAGGCAAATAAATAAATAAAGTTTAAAAAAAAAATGAGTAGTAAGGTGTTATTCTGATGGGTCTCCCTTTATAAGTAAGTTGGCACTTTTCTTTTGCAGCTCTTAAATTTTTTTCTTTGTTGTGAATGTTGTGTGGCTTGTTTATTATGTGAAAAGCAGACATTTTTGGGGGGTAATATCTAATTGATGTTCTGAAAGCTTATTTATCTTTTTCTTACTTTATTTATTTTGTATTTATCAAGAAAAACAGTAAAATGAATTTAAAATGCTGATAAGTTAACAATAACTATAAACAAAATAAAAATCATAAGCATGACTTATCAAGGGTAGTAATGCAAATAATTTGCTACACATACAATTACTTTGTGTTCAGCTTTCCCTCTGAATTTTTTTTTCCATCCCTGTATATCCTTATTCAAGGTCCCTTCCCCCTCCCGCAACATCAGGTCATTTTTTCTTCTCCACAACTCCCCATCCCCTCCCTGGGCAGGCAGCAGACAGTCCCATGGTCCCACTGACCCTATAATGCTTGGATCAGTCTCTACTCCTGGCAAATCCAGTTTTGTCCCCCTTCCCTCAAGAGTGAGTCAGGTGTTCCTCTAGTTGCAGTGGGATCCGAAGGATCAGTCCAGGGTGTTTCTGATCCCAAGCTGTTCAGTGGTTGTGGTTTGCCGCTTGGGCATGCTTGGCTTTTTTCTTGTTTGTTTGTTTAGAGACCACTAATGAGTGAGTACATCCCCTGCTTATCTTTCTGAGTTTGTGATGCCTCGCTCAGGAGTATATTCTCCAAATCCATCCATTTGCCTGTGAATTTTAGGATATCATTTTTTCTTACTGCTGAGTAGTATTCCATTGTGTAGATGTACCACAGTTTGTTAATCCATTCTTCAATTGAGGGACATCAAGGTTGTTTCCAGGTTCTTGCTATTAAAATAATGCTGCTATGAACATAGTTGAGCTAATACCTTTGGAGTATGACTGTACATCTTTAGGGTGTACACCCAGAAGTGGTATTGCTGGGTCCTTGGGGAGATTGATTCTCAATTTTATGAGAAACCTCCATACTGCTTTCCAAAGTGGCTGAACAAGCTTACACTCCGCCCATCAATGGAATAGTGTTCCCCTTGATCCATATCCTCTCCAACAAAGGCTGTCATTTGTGCCTTTTATCTTAGCCAATCTAACCGGTGCTAGGTGGTATCTCAAAGTTGTTTTGATTTGCATTTCTCTGATGGCTAAAGATGATGAGCACTTTTTCAGGTGCCTTTCAGCCATTCGTAGTTCCTCTGCTGAGAATTCCCTTTTTAGATCTGAACCCCATTTTTTGATAGGGTTATTCAAGGTTTTGGGATCTAAATTCTTGAGCTCTTTATATATCTTAGAGATCAGT